>JAQZBX010033292.1:0-25458 GCA_029593785.1 Cabassous unicinctus | reverse complement strand
TTTTTTTTTAAGTAGTAAGGTGACAGCCCTAGACTGTTAGCACAGAACCAGCTCCCCTAAAACTTTTTAAAACATACGATTTTATGCAATTTATAGTTTTGCAATACATTTATTGGAAGGCTTTGTCAAAATGCACAGCCCTTTCATGAGGCATCTTGAGAAAAGGTGGAAAGGAGGTGGGGCATAGACAAAAGCTCACTTGTCTTTTCCAATAGCTCAGGTTCAGCAGGACTGTTGTTAAATGCATTTAAATGATATATTTGAAGCTGAAAGTGCTGTCACAGGAAAGGCGTTTGCCTTTGCACCTCCCACACAAATCTTGGCGATGGGGCCTTTTAGGGTCCACGTGACGAAGTTTTACTGGACAGGAGCATCTAGTCTGTTTACAACTCTGGAAAAAACAAAAATCAAAGTGACAAGAACAGAAGATAAATACTTGCTGACTTCCTAGGACTTCAAAGTTATTTTTCCAGTCCATTCAAATACTTATTGCATGTACTTCATTCAAGCAAGGCCCTTTGCCTAGCACGTTCTGTCTACATCTCCACCTGGCAATGGTAGGTTTAGGAACAGAGGGCGTTTAACTATGCTCTAGGGGTGCCATATTGTATTGATTTAATTCTGTATTGTCAAGTTTCTTTTGTAGAATCCTTTTGAAGACTAGAATTTTCTAAGAAGAAATTTTTTAACCCTCAAATGAAGGGTGGAGAAGGGTGCAGAACAAACAAGTGAGGGAGAGGAATTTGACAAAGCTAAGGTGTGAGGACTAGTACTACTGACTGGTACCAATTGCTACAAGAGTAATTCAGGCTCTACTAGCTGTGATAACATGCAAATTTAATCATGGCTTTCCTCTTAGATTATCCAATCCTCAATACAGTGCAGTGCTTAGTGAATAGTAAGCAAGTAATATGTTACCAATAATCCCCATCCCCCCATAAAGCTGGGCAACTTAGATTTACTTTAAAACAAATAAGCGCTCTCAGGCAAGAGTAAAACTTTTAAACCCCCTGTTTATCCTAAATACTTTAACACGGGTATGTACTTCAAAAAAGGATAAAAGTCAGCCTTTACCACCTTGTGTTGGTAGAATGGTATCCCTACTTTTCAAATTGCTTTCCCTTACATTAGACCAGGGGTTCTTAACAAGGTCTGTGAGCTTGAAATAAAAAAAACATTCTTGGGACGTGTTGGTGTGGGTATGACATTTATTAAACAATACACAGTATAGTGTGGACTTAGTAAGGGGTCCATGGTTTTCACCTGACTGGAGAAGGGGTCCATGGAACAAAAAAAAGGTTAAGAACCCCTGCATTCGACTCTGAATAGCAGGTTAGGCAAGCATTCTTCCACATTATGAGCGAGAGGGCAGTGTTAAGTTTAACTTGACTGAAGGTTTGTAGGAGCAGAAGGAAACTAACACCTAGGCCCCCGCGTTTCCCAATCAAGTATTTTTATTACTCCCTCCTGCCAAGAGTTAGTCACCAACTAAGGTGACTAGGAAACCTAGCCTCTTTAGAAACTACATTCAAGAAACTAAACTAAAACCCCATCTAACTACTATCCTATTCAGATCCCAAATGCAAACGTTTGTTTTACTTGACAGGTGATCTCCTCCACTCGGTAAGGGTTATACGATTTCTGACAAGTTCTGCAAAACTGCTTGAAGTAAACCTGTGATGAGAGAGAAAAAATTAAAGCAAAAGTTCTCTTGACATGTCAAAAAGATGCCAGTTACTAGGTATTTCTTACCTTGTTGGTGCCCTGTACACACCACACATAAGCACTTTCCCATCGGATGTTGCAGTCCTTGCAGTGATAGTAGCCATATTTCTGCTCTAAGAACTGAACAACAGGATACTGGAGTTTAACCAACATGACATGTGAGTTATCCTTCATTTCAGAAGCTGGGAAGGGTCTATTTGATACTTCATCCCAGATCATGGAGGAAAGCAGAGTTAGGTTCAGATAAGCCTCAAATAAGCAATCATGGGTCCAAAAAAGTTTATATCCCAGATTAATTTGGCTTATAAAGCAGGTTGACAGCTGACAAAAATAGGTGTTTTCCCTCAGTGGGGCAAGGGAAAAGCCAAACATCCAGGGTCCTCTGAGGCATCAGATTCTTTAGGGAGGTCTTTTTAAAGGATAAAAGCTGATCTTAACTTACACATATGGAAATGATTAAGCTGGAAAAAAAACAGAACAAGACCACATCATAAAATCATTTAAGTTGCCTGCCCAAGATCAAGTTATTTACTTTGCTAAATTTCCACCAGACAGAAGTGCGTAAGTTATATTTAATATAAACTAAAGTAGAATTACTGTATTCTTTAGCTTCCCTTCTTCCCTGCCAGTGAGAAACAAGTTAGAAACAAGTCTCAGGAGTTAGAACTGGAAGACTTTGGAGAGCACTTAAAAGCAATCTCACAGGTGAGTAAACTGAAGCCAGGGAAGGTAAAGACTTGTCTGAGATCACACACAGCTCACAGATGGCCAAGCTGGGATTAAGAGTCCTGGCTTCTTGAGTCACTCCTCCACCCCGCCCCCAAAATAGCCCCTAGGATGACTGTGGAAGAAACAAAGAGCATCCCCATCTCTTTTTTGAACTAATTACCTGGGTTCCAATTGCCCTCAGTGCACTCCTAGCCTTATGGGGTTCAGTTAGTATGAACTGGACCCCCAAAGCCTGCTACTTAGGGTAGCACTGCAGAACTAACACACTTCAAGCAGTACGTAGTTCCTAGAAAGATGCTTTTTAAAAGCAAGGAAAGCTCCTAAGGAAGGCACTTCTGGAGTTCTAGCTTCCTATACACTACCAGCTAAGAAAATGTAGGTAAGAATCAGAATTAGCAGAAGAGCTGACCAGGTTAACTGTTTATGGCTTCTGCCACATTTAGTGTGGACATGGGCGTGGGATCGTTGGATATCGACTTTCCTGACAGTGAATTCTCCCTATTTTCTGTTGTGTACATACCCACCCTGGGTCAATCAAGTGTGGGGTCGAGTGGACCAAGTGTCCACTGTCAGGGTTTTATTCTGCAAATATGCTCAGAATAAAGAACGTTCAAAGGGCGTCTCCCTAACCAAATTGTGGAGCCCATGTTTTACAATCCGTGCAAATAAGGGTCACTCTAGATTCCATTCTACTGTTAGGGAAAGACGACACTTGCCGCTGCAAGCAGCTGCTGAACGCACGCTGACGCGGCCCGCACTGAAGGAAGTTTGGCTCCCGCACGTGTCCTGAGCAGCTACAGGGCGAGGGCAGGGACGCGTACCCTAGAGGCTCCCTTGCCCTGTCCGCCTCCCCTGAGCGGCCCAGGCCCCTCACCTGGAAGCGCAGACGCTCCTTGCTCAGCTCGGGGCTCCGCGGCGGCGACCTTCCTCCGTTGCCGGCCGCGTCTTCGCTGCCCTCGGCCCTCTCCGCCGGCGGGGACTGCTTCGGACTCCCCGGCGCAGGCCCCACCTCGCCTCCCGGGGCTTCCCGGGGCAGCAGCCCGGGCTCGTCTGCAGGCTGCTCCCAGCTCGCCCGCACGGCGGCCTGCGTTTCGTCGTGGGCCTCCTCGGACTGCGGCCGCTGGGGCGCCTTCCTCGCCGGCGCCTCTCTCTCCTCCGGGTCTTGAGATCTTCGGGGCGGCCCTGGCTCTCGCTCGGGCGCCCCGGGCCTCTGTTCTCCCGCCGCGGCCTCGGTCCCCTCCAGGAAGGCGGTGAGGCGGCGGGCGGCCACGGGGGAGTACACGGCGACCGTGCGCGGGAAGCGCACGCACCTCGGGGCGCCGCTCGGAGGGCTGCCCTGCTCCGGGGGCCTGCGGGCCGGCTGCGGGGAGGCGGAGCCGCCGCCGCCCGCGCCCTCGGCGCCGGGGCCGAGCGGGGGGCCGGGGTCGCGGGCCCTACGCCCCAGCGTGCGCCGCCCCAGCGAGCACTGCACCGAGACGTCGCGGCGCGGGTTCACCTGCACGCCCACGTCGCGGCTGCTGGCCCTGCGGGGCCACGGGGTGAGGCCTGGGCTCACCTGCGACAGGAGGGCCATGAGCTGCGCCCGCTGGTAGCTGTCGAAATACTCGGCGGCCATCACCTGTCCGTAGCCAGGGAACGACGACAAGGCCGCCCCCGTCAAGGAGGAAGACGAGGAGGAGGAAGCGGGAAGGTAGCCGTCGCCACGGTGCCGCCAGCCGCCCCCGCCCGCCACGCCTTTGCTCTTCGCCGCTGGCGGGCAGGGGTACGCGTAGGGGGCGCACGCCGGGTACATGTAACCGTCCAGCACCTCGTCCCCCGGGGCAGCCATACGCGCAGCCCCGGCCGCTCCCGCCCGCCGCTGCGCCCTAAATACGCGGCCTGGCGCCCGCGGTCGCGGAGGCGTGAAAGGCCCTCCTCGCCCGCTCGCCGCGCTGTGCGGGCCTCCGCGCCTTTCCCGCCGCCGCTCTCGTGTACCCCAGTCCCGACCGACGGGGCTCCTTCCTGATCCTTCCCGTAAGGAAATGCACACACCGGGAGGCTGGCACAGTACCCTTAGACGTCCTGGAGAGAGGGCTGATTTGTAAGTGAGCTCGTCCGAGTTGAGATGAGGGGCACTCCAACAAGAGACCACTATCACCGGGCTTAGCCGAGCCAGCTGGGCCCCATTGCCTGATTGCGCCAGGTGTCCGCGCTGCTTGGGAACCGAGGGACCGGGTGCCTCTGGGCTAATGAGCGAGAATGCGAAGGGGTGGGGGAACTGCTTTGGGTCTGTTAGCTAGGAGTTCAGGGTATAGTTTATCTGACAATTTTACCCCGTGAACCCTTTCAGTACGTGTATGAGGAAGCCCTCTATGGGCCCCATATCTAGGCTGTTTCTTTCCCTGGAGCACATTCCCCCCATCCCCCACTTCCTCACTCAAATAGTGACCAGGAGTTATTGAGTGATGACTACTACTGTTACCAGGACGGATAGTAGTTCTTTAAATGTTCCTAACCAATCCTTAACTTGGGGTGTGTCTGCATAAATGCTGTAGAGCAAATCGTCTCCAACTGGAAAGAAAACACCGTCTCCCCTGGAAACATGCTGGCTGTTCAGATAGCTATCAGATCAAGTAAATACATCAACGTAATTTTTCTCTGATTAGATACAGATTTGATAATAACATACTATACTCTATTTCATTGTTTAATTGATCTGTTTTGGAATTTCTTTGAATACAGGTCAAAATTCAACATTGACAAATATTCATAAGTTGAGTAGAGCACTTTTTTTTTTACAGTTACATTAAATTGAATTATGCTTTACAAATAGAGCTTGTTATCACTTATAAGGTAGTGTACCACCATTCTACATTTCCAAGACTGTTTTCTAAGAGCTTCCATGTTTGAAACACTCATAGAAATTGGTAATGTTGAAAACCATAAAGCACACTTATCTAGCGCAGGCCTCACTTTAGCAGTCTCAGGTAGAGATTATATTGCACTATTGATTTGTAATTGGTGAAAATGTTTGGTTAATACACCAGTGCAACCTTACAATAGGAAGATCATAATTGTTACATGTATGGTAATATGAACCAATTGGTATCTTTTATGTTAAGCCATATACACTACCACTGACCATAAATACAAAGTAAAATTTCAGCAAGATAGAAGCTCTTGTGTATCTCTATACTTAGAGGGAAGTCTGGGTGGTTTCCATCATCATTAAAGTATCTGCTTTCACTGTGCCATAGGAAGTGTCTGCCATTTCCTCCTCTTTTAGTTTTTTATAAGAAATATCTGTATCTTCATCTTCATCTAAAGGCTCTCGCTTGTGCAATATTTCACTTCCATACATTTTATATATTAAAACAAAAATCCCTGCTTCTGCAGATTGGAAAAGGGCATAAAGCAAGGGAAACATGTACATGCTTCCTATGAATCGTGGTGGAAAAGCCAGTTTTAAAATGGCAGTGCAGAGCTGCACATTCTGACTACCTGTTTCCAGACATACAGTCCTCTTGCAGTTGGATGGAAGATGGAAGAGGGTAGCTAAGCCAAAGCCTGAGGCATAGCCTGCCAAAGGCATAAAAATTGCTATCCCGTAAACAGTTGCAGGGATACTTGCCAGGAGTTCCGGTCCCAACATAGTGCCAGTCAATATGAAAAGTACCACCAGAGTCACTAAGAGAGACCACAGGGAAACCTAGTAATAGAAAACAGATAGACAAGCCATCAAAAATAAGATAGTTGGAATTCAAGCAAGAGAATCACATGTTCTCACAAGAAGAGACCCATCTAGTCTGACTTCCCATACAAAATAGAGATCTTTGATGTAAAAAGTCAAACAGTATTTCTGAAGATGGCAGGTCACCTCTTCAGGGAGCATCCAGATCCATGATGGACAGCTGTTTAGGGGACCTGTCCTTATATTTAGTGACAACGTGCCTTCTAGAACTTCTAGCCTAGAAGGCTAGACCTGTCCTTATATTTAGTGACAACGTGCCTTCTAGAACTTCTAGCCTAGAAGTTCTTGTCTTGGATATGCCCTTAGGAGCAACAAAGGCCAGTCTACTCCTGAATGACAACTCTTCAAAAGTTTAAAAAACAGTTATGAGGTGCAAAGCAAGGCTACTCTCCAAGCAGATTGTATCCAGACTTTCAGCCTCCATCATATCATTTTGTTTTGGAGTCCTGACTGTTCTGAGAGTGCTTTTAATTTGTGAATATGCCTCCTAAAATGGAACAATTAGAAGTGAGCCCAGTACCCCAGGGATGGTCTGATGAATAGAGTGGACAAGTAGACTTTTGCTTTCCCTGAACAGGACCCCATGTTTCTCATAAGAAATCAGTTCTGGTTTTACACGGGATGAAGGGCTATTACAATTCATGAAACTTAGAGTGTGATAATTTTAACCTTCAAATACTTTGTATCACAAAGGATTGTTAGCAATATTACAACATTTATCAATTCCTAGATTAAGAGAGAAAATGTAAGTATAAAATGTAAAGAATTCTTTGTAAGTTTGCAAGTATCCCCTTTTTATGTCTGTAAGAAATCTCAGACTTATAAGTCTCTATTGATGCTTAGGGTTACTGTAATAGATGCGTTTTTAGATATATTACAGCTGGCTCTGTTTAAAACCGTGTCACCTTCATCTTCTGATGGGTATATATCACTCATTCAGGTAAAACAGGTTGTGTAAATAAGGTGGAAACCTCAAAATTCCTTTCATAGTTCTCCTTCAGATTGGTAGTTAACTTATTTTTTTAAAGGGGTGGAGAAGTGAGAGGAAGAATAGAGATCCGTGGAGAACAACTCAAAGTGTTGCTTCTGTCAGGAGTTTGTGAGATTGACATATACTTCATACTTTTTTTGAAAAATTAAAATTGATCTGGGCTGGTCAAAATTCTATTCTAGAGGACGCTGAAATTATTATATAAGGTACTCATAGTACAAATGTATAAATGGCAGAAAACGATTATAAATCAACATTTTTATTAAGTTTCAAATGGTGCCCCATTTGAAAGCACTGACGGGAAATCTGAGTCTCCATTTTGAAAATATGGTTCCAACGTTTCCTATGAACTACTTTAAGTTATTTGGGTGAGCATTGACATTGAACGCTCATTTTTGAAGTATTTTTTGGCAAAAGTGTTTGCAAAAGTATAACAATTTACAAACCATATCTTAAAAGTAATAGTGTGCTAGTTAAGGAATAGGGATAGCTTCACCTTAAATGCAAAGCTAGCTAAACTTACTGTCTTTTACTCAAATATATTTCTTCTGTTTTTAGTGTGTAAATAGCTCATTTGATTCACTTTCTCTTAGAATTAAGGTATTATAGTAAATGCCATCACATTAGTAGTATTACTCTAATGATTAGGCTTAAAAAAGTTCCTTAATGCAAGTCAAGATTATCTATGGATATCTTACATATATAATGGATGTTTATTATATATATCCATATATATTTCTTTTACTCAAGTATTTCTTTTACTCAAGGCTGAATATATAGACAGAAAAGAACCCTCTATTTTTCATGTTAATAAGTTATTACCCCTGTGCAGACTACTTAAGAAAAATTAATATAAGTAAAACAAAACAGGTTATATCTTCTTAAATCTACATAATTGAAATGTTGGAGTCACTCCTTTTTCATTTGTCTTAAGGAATTTGCCTACGCATTTTACAGTAGTTATGTATTTTGCTTGACTGATTTCCTAAAATGAGAATCCTGTTCATGGTTAATTTTTTTTTTTTTTTTTTTAAGGCAGTACCAGGGATTGAAACCAGGATCTCCTACATGGGAAGCGGCGCTCAACCACTTGAGCTACATCCGCTCCCCAATTAAACTTCCTTTTGAGAACTCAGAAATAGTGCTGATTAAGAATTAACCAGGAGCAGTATCCCCAGTGCCTCCTAAAAACAAACCAAAAGATCAGTTCTCATTGGAGAGCAGATTATAGTTCAGTGGTTGAGCACCTTATTACAGGGCTTCTCAGAATTAAAGTTCTGCTTATGAAAATATAGTAATGCATTTCTAAAATACTGCACAAATTCTATTAAAATCATTTTATTTAATCTGCTTTAATTTTTAATCTACAGTTTGCTAGTGGAAAATATGTTGCCAAAATATATGGCCACCCCCCTCATGCCATTATCGGTTTCCTCTCCATGAGTAGTGATAGTTTTCTTGTGCTTTTTTTAGTAAAGTTGTGTTTTTTGTTTGTTTTGTTTTGTTTTTGAGGTACTGGGGGCGGAGTATTGAACCTGCGACCTCGTATGTGGGAAGCCGGCACTCAACCACTGAACCACATTGGCTCCCCTGAGTTGGTTTTTCATTTGTTTTGCTTGTTTTTTTTTTGTTTGTTTGTTTGTTTTCAGGAGGCACTGGGAACCGAAACGGGGAACTCCCATGTGGGAGGTGGGTGTTCAACTACTCCTGGGTTAAGCTGTTTAAATTAAATCTACCATTTTAGGAATTCCAAAAGATGTAAACTATCTGCGCTGCATGATTTTTTTTTTTTCAGTTCATTCAAGCAAGTGCTGTCAAGCCCTTTCCCCTCTTTTCCAAACTTGTTAGCATTTCAGCCATGAGCCAGAGACAAGGACTCTGAGAGAGAGAGTATGTCAATCGAAGAGGGACCTTACCTTCACAATGTAGTCAGCCACCCTGTTGTATTTGTAGCGAATGAAGACACCCAACCCAATCGGGATGAGGGTGCTGCAGAGAGTCAGGGTCACTGCCCCTAGGGGTAGCAGTTGCACAAGGGGGGTGTTGATCCAAGCTCTGCTGTAGATCCACAAGCAGAGAGGCATCAAGAACAGGGCCAGAAGCGTGGAGGAGATGGTCATGATGATGCTGCAGAAAGGGGAATGAGCAGAAGTCAGAATGATCTTTGCGCCAAAGAGCCAGCCAACGTCTTTCTTGCACACTGGATAGAGAGGGGAAAGAGGCTGAGTACAGGTCCCCAGGACCTACTTCACTGAAAGTGCCAAGAGAGCAGCTCTCTAAACCCAATGGAAACAGTGAACCCGAGGCAGTAAAAAAAAAAACACAACTCACTCACTCATGACTGCTGCCCCAGGCTTGAAAAAGCCTAATGAGTTTGAGTCTGGATGAGATACTGAGGGCAAGGAACATTATTTCTTTTTCAATTTTTATTTTAATCCTTCAAAGCACCCTGTAATGTTAGACATAGTAAAGCTGCGGAATAGTACTTGTTGGATTGAACTGAATTATGTTGAACTCTGTATAAGAATACTTCTGGGGAGCCAATAGTCCTATTTTGCTATTATATTTCCGGCGAGTCCTAGCTTCAGACTTCCCCGTTTCCTTTGTCTTCAGGGGCTGAAGACCTGCGCTCACCACTTGGAGAGCGAGGTCGGGCACTGCAGGGCCAGCGCTATGAGTGAAACCCTAAGACCCTTAGAGTAGCGCGGGCCGGTCTAGCCCCGACCTCCGCCCCCCACCGCCCCCCGCGACACCACCTCCTCACATCTCCCCTTCTAAAACCCGCCAACATCTTACTCCACCTTCTTCCATTTCTCATTCCAAACACCTCTACTTCCTCCCTCCTCCTCCTTGCACCCCGGGACTGTAGAGGTGGTTGGTCTGGATGAGAAAGGTGCCTACAGAAGAGACACATCCGTACCTGAGGTTCATGTCGCCGTCAACCAGCAGGGACATAAGATTGGAGAGATTTCCGCCGGGACAGCAGCCACACAGGAGCACCGCCACGGCGGCCACCTCGTCCAGCGAGAAGACGAGGGCCAGCAGGAAGGCCAGCAGCGGCAGGAAGCCGAACTGGCAGATCGCCGCCAGCAGCGCGCCCACGGGCCGCCGGACGTGCGCCCCGAAGTTGTTCACGTCCACGGTGCAGCCCAGGCCCAGCATGGTGATGCACAGGGCGGCGCCCACCAGCACGTTCAGCCCGTGGTTCAGCGGCGTGTCCCAGAACGGGGGGTCGTGAGAGGCCCAGAGCCGAGGGAACTGGGAAGGGCCCTGGCGAGCCGCGCCGCCTGCGAAGCTGCTGGTCGTCGGCTCCGGGGTCGGAGGAGCACCAGGGCTGAAGCTCAAGCTCGGACCTGGCCCGAGACCGAGCCCGGGGCTGGGGCGCGGGCTGAAGGAAGGAGAGAGGGAGAAGTCCAGGCCGGGGCTCAGACTGCTGGCATTGGGCGACAGGGTGTAGCTGTCCGGCTGCAGAGAGGACGGGGCGAAGGACTGGGTTACGTTGTCAGTGCCGTCCATGGTGCTGTCGTTGCGAGGCCGGAGGTCTGGCCCCCGCCTGCGCCGCGGACTGCTGCCCTCTCGCGCCGCGCGCGCCTCCCTCGGTCCCCGCCGCCGCCGCCGTCCGTCTGTCGTCTGGCGGTCCCCGGGCCCAGCACCCGGCTGCACCGCCAGCTCAGCTCGGAGCTCCGCCGCGCGCCGCTGACGTCCTGGGCAGCGTGGGGCTCGCGGGTCCGCGCTGCGCACGCGGCTCTGTGGCCGCCCGCCGGCTGGCACTTAAGAAAGCGCAGACCTCGAGGGCGAGCCCGAGCGCTGTGCCGAGTCGGCACCCAGGCCCGCGCCGGGCAGGCCCCGCCCCCTGCGCCCAAGGCTGGACCTGCCCTCCTTTTAATCACCGCTAAGTGGGTCTGTTAGACTGAAGCCAGGGTCGAACAAAGACCTGACAAAGGAAAAGAGGGAGAAAAAAAAAAACAAAAAACGTGCCTGGCTGCTTCTCAAGTTCTCTGATGGGCTCTGTCTCTTTGGTAATGAAATCTGGAGGCTCAGACATATAGGGTGGGACAGAAAATAAAATAAAAGCTTGTCTACGCACGTACAGTGTGCATCAAGAGCGTGGGTTAGTATGAGCGATTCTCTGAGGCAGCAAGCCATCATGTCTGGCTTTATTCTGCAAACAATTTTAATAAGGTATATATGTTCAATCTTAGAGTAGAAATAGGCGCTTTTGAGCCAGGTCTTGTGCAAGTACATGTGCATTATTCCATTCAATTCTCACAGCAAAACAGTGAGAGACGTACTATTAGCTCGATTTTTATCAAGCTGATTTTTAGGAACCTGGGGCCACAGGGAAGTCTCTAGCCTCACCAAACAAACTCACAAGTACCTGGCTGAATCTGCACTGTGACATGTACTTGGAGTTAAAAATTAGAATACGGGTTACCAGGGACTCCGTTGGGATAAGAATGGGGAGTTAATGCTTAATTAGTACAGTTTCTGTTTGGAATGATGGAAACGTTTTGGTAATGGATGGTGGTGATGGTAGAACAACATTATAAAGGTAATTAACACCACTGAATTGTATATCTGAAAGTGGATAAAGTGGGATTTTTTTTTTTTTCAGAAAGGTACACTGTTGGTTTGCTTTCCAAAGGAAGTGAAGAAAACGTAATAACATTCAGCTAGTAGTGTCACATGGAAAAATGTATTAACCAACAAGCTTTGTCAAGATCCAAATAAAACTTCAATATCTGGGGATTAACACAAGTGAGGAATGTGTTCATAAGGTATGCACCCCGTAGCTTCATCTTCAAAGACAAGATTGGTGATTTTTCCCATCTAGATTTTTGGTTCTGATGATGGACTTAAGAGCACAATAAAAAGTTTACCATGTGGGTCTTTTCAAGCACAGTGCGCATCAAGGAATGTAAAAATGAGTTCCATGTTTCTTTTATGTTCTTCTAAAAAAAGAAACTGTATTATCATTTCCAGCCATTCTGTCTTTTCACATCCATATTCATTGCTAAAATGAGCTTGTTTTGTTTGTGCAACACAAAGCTTGAATCCTAATGCAACCATGGACTACACATAATATTTTGTTTCATCAATTGTAACAAAAGTACATAATTGTAAATAATAGGGAAAACTGGGGTGGGGGGAGTATATGGGAAGTCTGTACCTTCTGCATGATTTTTCTCTAAACCTACAGCTGCTGTAATATTTTTAAGATGTGCACAAGGAAGATAGATTTATGAAGTGTTATGAGAGAAGTCCTGGCATAGGATTAGAAGGCTGAAAGGAAATCAAGTGGTGAGATTCCCTTGTTCAGACAGGCTTATCCCCAAACAAATCAAATTTAGCATTCTTAGGTATGGAGACTCTAAGTCAGTCAGCTACATACAAGTACAAATGAAAGAAATCTTTCTGCATACCAACATGTGTGGAGGCCGAGCCGCTTGAGGAAACTTCTAGCTCTCCATCAGCCTGGGTCCCACAGGGAGTGAGTTTATAGTGATAACCAGTTGGGTTGTTAAAGGCAATATAGCAATTTCTAGGCTAAAATTAAGGATCACTTTCAGCCCAGGGTCACTGTGGAGCAGAACCAAGATCCTGGAGTGAATTCTCCCCCTGAACCTGTCCTTACACCCCTTTTCTAACATTAGATGAGACTGAGTAACTACATTTCCCAAAGGTGTGCTGAGTCCACATACTTACAATTCCTCCCTCTCCAAATCTCATGGAAATGACTATGAAAAATAAGCACCTTGTACACTTAATCAAAAATAAGTATTTTCTTCTCTATTAGACTATAACTTCCATGAATTCTGCAAACATTTTGGAAAACAGTGTAGCCTTACACGTCTCCAAAACACAAAACTCCAGAACACAATGCTACAACATCTACAGAGCTTGAAGGAAGTGGCTTGTGACCAAAAATATTGTATTTTCACTTAGGCTTATGTAGGCAAAAGAAAGATATCCGAATATACAAGGAAACATGTTAGCCAAATACTTATCTTGAGTAAATCTATGGCGGACACGGAGAAACAGGCAAGATAAGGAGGAGGCACGGCTGAACCTTTACATTTTTGAAATCACAGGAGGAGAGGAATCAAAAACACAAGTGGCAGAGGATCCAGCAGAAGCCCATTTGCCTCTATTTTCCCTCCTATTTGCCTCTGAGCCCCTCCTTGTGTTAATGATATTAAAATCCACCATCCAATTCAATAAGCAGTAATTAGAGGCAGACCAGGTCATCCAAGTCACTCTTCTGGAAGCCAGGGGAGGGATATGGAGGCAATTTGTGGAATGGACAAAAGACGAAAACAGAAAGGGATGGGCTTGGATTGTAGGTTGCAGCATTGCACCGAGCCTGCATCTAGAGGGGTGCTCGGGGCCTGCAGACCTGTAGTGTCTCCTGCTGACGCGGTCATTGTCAGTGTAAAGAAGGCAGGTGTTCCTGACTTCCCTCTTCTTTCTGATCTCCTTCACTGTTTAGGAGAAAAGCCCAGGATTAGGGACCAGGGCTCATCTCCAGGTGAACTGGCGGGGTCACCTAGCTTCCTTGATTGCCTTCCCCTTCCTCTTGCTGCCACCAAGAAGGGTCCAGCTCACCCAGAGGGAGAGGACACATAGAAGGGAGAGTCAACCAAACAGTACTCAGAACACTTGCTGACTATTTTACAGCTACATTTAGAGCCTTGTTGCACACCATATGCTAAAAACTAATTCCAGGTAGATTCAAGGATTAAATATAATAATAATAACTACAACAAAATACTGGAGAAAAATATTGGATGATACTCTGAAAAGGGAAAAATTTTCTAAGCAATTAAAGAAATCAAAAAGGAAAGCTCGATAAATTTGACTGCATAGAAATTTAAAATTTTTGTATAGTAAAAACCATTGGAAAAAAATTAAAAGGAGATTACAAAATGAGGAAAATATTTGCAGCATATATAAAACCAAGATCTAATATCTTTAATATATAAAAGAGTTTTACAAATTAATGAGAACAAACAACACAACAGGAAAATAGGCAAATGACATGATGGAAAAAATGCCTTCTACAAATGTCAAAGGGTTAATTACTATAATCGGTCCATAAGGCCTTCATAGAGTGAAAGAAAGAAATTAGGCAGTGGGGAGCAGATATAGCTCAGGGGTTGAGTGTCTGCTTCACATGTTCAAGGTCCTGGGTTTAATCCAAAAGACATGAAGAATTTACAATAGACAAAATATTGATGGTTAATCAGGAAGAAGTTCTACTTCACTAGTAGTTAAACACAAAATAAAATACTTAAAAAAAATCAATTTGACAAGAATTCTCCAACTGACTGTTGGAAATGCAGTGAAGAAGCATTTAAACACCTCTAGTAGGGGGTACTTGATACAACTTCTGGGGATTATTTTAAGCAAAGTGCCAGAAACCTTAATTCAGACTGGTTTAAGCCAAAAAAAAGAAAGAATTTACTGACTCTGGAATTGAAAAATCTGCAGGCATGGCTGAATCTGGGGTGAAAATGAAGACTCGGTTTCTCTCCATCTCTCAGCTTTGCTTTCCTTAGTGTTGCCTTCATTTTCAGGTACACTTTCTTCATATGGGGGCCCGAGCATCTCCAGGTATGGAAAGGGAGTGCCTTTTTCCAATAGTCCCCAGAAAAGTCCTAGAATTAATTTGGACCAGCCTGGGGACCTGGGGCCATATTTGAACCACTCGTTGTGTCCTGGGAATGGAAAGCTCTTACTCGAACTTGGGGGGAGTCTTAGACACATGAACTCATATTAGATTCTCTTACCAGAAGGAAGAAAACTGGATGTTGGAAAGGCAAAAGCAAGAGGTGTACACCATGTGGACTTACAGAAATCATCTGAATTGAAGATAATTTATGCACAAAGATAAAATAAGACTGGCAAAAAAAAAAAAATTAGAAATGACTGGAATATCCAACAGTATACAATTGAGTAATTATTCTTTATTCATATAATGCAATACTGTGCAACTAATAAAAAGACTCATAATATATTCTGATGTGTAAAAAGCATGTTATAAAATGGAACGTATGGTATAGCCCCAATTTTGTTTAAAATACTCATATTTGCATTTTAAATCAGTATATACCAAAGTGTATTGGATGATGGATGATTTTTGCATTCTTCTAT
The DNA here is from genome assembly GCA_029593785.1 of Cabassous unicinctus. Lineage (NCBI taxonomy): Eukaryota > Metazoa > Chordata > Mammalia > Cingulata > Chlamyphoridae > Cabassous > Cabassous unicinctus. The sequence goes on along the minus strand of JAQZBX010033292.1, from coordinate 10,129 downwards.
TCCTTATCTCCCACCTCAACACCCCCACCTCAAAGAAACTGTTAGCAATAATTGAAGTATATTGAATTTCAAGTAGTAAAACAGATAAGTTTTCTGTCCTTGAAGCAGGCTGAATTTTTAAAATGTTTGGCCATTCTTGTTGAAAGGAAGCTGGAAATTTTTCTTTTAATAGAGATCTGTTAAATGGGAGCATGACTGGAATATTGTTCTTCACTAGTTTGTATTTAAGAGCAATGTGAGCTTCACTGGTGATTGCACTTGATTTATATAATTAAGTCTATTTTATAGAATAAATGTTGGTTTCTAACAACATTAATTATACTTTAGTAACTAGCTAATTATACATATACCAAGGATTATTTTCTGTATCCAAAAAGTTTACCACACTTAAAATACTAACCTGCAATATTATCTTTATGCAGTTGGCATAAAAATCTGAATATTTTAAGTCAGTCAGGACCTGTATCGTCTGCTCACGGTGAATTCAGGTTTGTTAAATCCCTGCTCTGTGATGTCTGCATGGCCTGGTGGATCAGCCAGGCAAAGGCTATATTTATCAAATCCTCACTGGTAGAGCTGCCAGATGTACCAAATAAAAATACAAAATGCCCAGTTGAATTTGAATGTCAGATAAACAACAAATAATGATTTTGGTATAGGTATGTCCCACATATTTTAGCTGGCAGCCCTATATTGTACAAAGATAAAATAAGAGGGGCAAATTTATTTATTTATTTATTTATTTATGTATTTATTTATGATGAAAGAAATGATTAGAAAATTGAAGAGGGGTGGTCATTAAGAGCACCTCACAGTTAGGAAATAAGCCCTATATTTCAGGAAATATAGCAGATGGGAAAAGAAAAGGTGCAGGAGCATGGGGTAGGAATGCTATCTGGGAAGTGGTGAGGAGGAGACAGTAGGGGTTCTCTGACCACCTCCCATTCACCCTATTGGGAAAGAGTAGGAGAGGGCTGAACACACAGCACTGACACTGGACAGATGCCACGGACAGCAGTTTATTCATCCCATGTATGCAGAGCCCTGGGGGAGAAGACATCGCTTGCTGTGCAGAGCCTCTCGGGGGTTGCACTTGGGAAGAAAGTGAACCAGCAGGGGCTTCAAGAGGCAGACTTTGTAGTGACAAGGGAGTGGGGTGTCCCCTGGTTCCCATGGGAGGATGTGACTGGCCTGTTTGAAAAAATTTTCAGGCTGGCAAGGAATTGAAGCCCGTTATTCTGAGGACCTGGTGGAGGGCAGCAGTCCAGGCGGCAGGGGAAGAGGCTGGGTGGGGAGGCTTCCGTCTGGACGGTGGACAGCTGGGAGCTCACCCTCAGGCCTTCAGTGCTCTGTGGGGCTCAAAGGTGTGAAAGCAGCACAGAATTTTCAGGTCTTACATTACAGTGGTGCAAGTCCCAACCTACTCTCGTAAGGAATTGGGCCTGGTTCTACATGGGGAGGACAGCTGCAACGTGGGAATTAAATGTGTTTTATTGCTGGATAACAGATTAATATAATGGGAGGAAGGCATTAATATGCCCAAAACTTTAGCAGGCAGTGATTTAGCAGTGAAGTGAATGTAAAGGGGTCAAACAGCAGGCATGGCCGTGGCCCTGTAGGGGGCAGGAGGGACCAGGAGGGACCGAGAAAGGCAAAGTGGAGGCGGCGTTCATAGACACCGGACCTTCATGTGGAGCCCCTGCAGGTGCTCCAGTGTAGTGGATCTCAAGGCTCCCCTATGTCCCCTGTTGCTCCCCCCCCATTCTCCAAGGAGATGTTCCTCCATTTTGGGGAGAATTTCACCTCCAACAACTCTCACCATGAAGTCCAAGTGGAAGGAGCTCCCAGGCTCCGGGACCCCCTTGGAGCTGTCAGTGACTGGTTGATGGGCCCCTGACTCCACCTATGAGTCTGTCTTCATGGATGTAGGGATAATCCTAAGCAAGGGTTAGTTTTTGTCTTAGCTTCCTAGGTCTGCTGTAACAAAGTACCACACCTGGGTGGCTTCAAGCAACAGAAATGTATTGTCTCACAGTCCAGGAGGCCAGAAGTCCAAAATCAAGGTGTCAGCAGGCCATGCTCCCTCTGAAGTGCACTGGGAAGAGTTTGTTCCATGCCCTCTCCTGGCTCCTGGCAGAGGCTTGCCGGCGATCCTTGGTGTTCTCCCCTCATCTGTCTGTCTGCGTCCCATTGTCCCCTTCTTATAAGGACCCCAGCCATGTTGGATTAGGGTCCACCCCAATCCAGTTTGGCCTCATCTTAACTAATAACATCTTCAAAGACTCTATTTCCAAATAAGGTCACATTCCCAGGATCTTGGATTAGGATTTGAGCATGTCCTTTTGGGGGAGTGAGGGGGTGTCACAATTCAACCCCTATCGGATTTTATTGTCAGCTTTTGAAGAGTAATTCGCGTATAGGCAAAACTACCCTTGAAAACCTTTAAGCCACACATAATTGTATAATCATCTTTTTTCATGTGGTTCGTAATGACATCCACCCTTCTCACCCCCTCACTAGTGGAACAGTTCTGGTACAATATTTCTTAGTTATTCCTTTAGCTAAAGACCAGATGAAGTGGCTGGCTTGCATTTCGGGGCCACGTCATATGAAAATGACTCTCTGGATCTTTGCTTCTGATGCCCTGACAAGCTCTGAGAGCCGAGACTGACACCAGGAACAGCAGATTCCTAACTCCTGGCATTGTCCAAGTATATCAGTCAACTCTCTCTTTATTGTCCCATTTTACACTTAAATTGGATTAAGTAAAGTGTGCATATGACATGACTCCAGAAGCCAACATCTAGCCACAGGAACTGATGGAGGTGTGGGTGGGGAAGAAATGAGCCAACCTAGCCAGTTAGGACCTTCCCTGTGATTTTTTTTTTTTTTAATAAGCGCCACAGAGAAGAGCCCTTTCCTCTCTTATTAAGAAGCTGGAAAGTTGAGAGCCGAAAAACTGCCACCAACTATGGTTCCATTTCACAGATTCACCAAGCCTGGAATACTAAAACCAAAATGCAGATGAGCCACGTAGAGAGAGGGCAGGCAGCCCTGAGTTTCTGTTCTCCTCCCAGGCAATGTGCCTCACCTTCCTGCTTATGGGAGCCAATAAATCTTATCCTGTTAGCCAAGCTAGTTCAAGTTGTAACCGAAAGAGTCCTTGAATAATAAGACTAGTTTCTCTAAGAAGGGAAAAAATTGGGAATTAGAGATCCAGTGATTGTACAGCTGGGATTTGGGAGTCAAAGGCTGTTATTTTGTTTGTTTCAGTATAACTCATATTTGCGGATGCACCCCCACACTGATGTGGTCAGGGGTGGCATGGGCTAACGTTAAGTTCTTGCACAAAATAAACAGTTGTTAACAGCTTAATCTATCCTTGATGTACGACCAGTTTTCCATAGGCCTAGGATGATCTTAACATTAGTGAATACAGATAGCACCAACAGGTAGGTAACTGTGCATAGCTCTGCCTCTTGGCTTAGAACTGCCCTAGCTCCCATGGTCACGTTATCCTGGTGTCTCAAAGTTGGCTTGTGCACCGATGCGCCTCACAAACCTTATGCTACCTTATTTGAGGCCATGATTTCTTGTGTCCTTGCATGACCTTCCCAGATCATTCTGTTTGCTCTGATGACGCATCAGATTTCATACAGTCGCCTTTGTAAAAGTACCATTTTGGCTGCTCTCAAATCATGCGATTCAATTGCACAATTCCTAGTACCTACCAAAAAGACATCAATTGAGTGGGGTTTTTTTGGTTTGTTTTTGTTTGTTTGTGGGTTTTTTGGCATAAAAACAGAAACTTATTGTCTCACAGCTTTGGAGTCTAGAAGTCCAACCTCAAGGTATCTCGAGGCCATGCTTTGTCCCTGCCTCTGTGCATTCTGGTGGAGGCTTTCCAGCAGTCCTCCAGCACACGGCAATCTGTCTCCTTGTGTCTCCACCTCTGGCTTCTACAGACTGACTGCATCCACATTTTCTCTGCGTTTAAGAACCTGGTTCAGTATGGCCTCATCCAGATAGGATCTTCAAAGATCCCATTTACAAACGAGTCCACACCCACAGGACCGAGGTTAGGACTGAACGTGTCTTCATGGGGGACATGATTCCATCTACCATAACTTCCAAGCAGGAGAGAATAGATTCCAGATTTTAGGTGTTCTTATGCCTGGAAATATAAGTTAGGAATGTAGAAATGGATATAATCGAAGGTTTAGAAGTAGATGGGGATAATCAATGGAGATCTGATGTACTCCAAGTCCTCTTTTTCGTGTTCTCTCTAAATCTGCAGCAGTGAGCTGCCCCTGGGCTCTACACCTCCCCAATGATTTAACAGTAAGGTTTGCTTCACATGGTGAGATCGTTGCCTCTGCTAATTTTGTGTTCTTTACTACCCTGGTTTCACCTATTCTTTAACCTTCCTGTCTGTTTGTTGCTTTCTTGATGTTCTAACATTTCAACTTGTTTTTGATGCATCGAAGACTTTCTTGGGGACTTCAAAAATCTACTTTTGAATGGCAGAAAGGCTTGTATGAGGAGGCATTTGTCATCTGATACACTGAATAGGAAAAAACAATATCTCCAAAGCTCTAACAGGATATTAAACTGAGATTTTTAAAATCTAAACATGAAAAAAAAACTCCAATGATAAATTTCAAGGCTCACTACTTTGAAGGTACTGAAAGAATGCCTCTTGTTGAGTAGTCAGACAAAACAATAAATAGCAGAAGTGGGATAAAAGAAAAATACATTTTTAAAAAATTAGACTCCACTAATTGGTTTGGATTTGGATTGTTTTATTTTCTATCATTTCATAGAAAGTAGAAAAAGCATTAATATTTTTTTTTATTTAGCAAGGGTCATCTTGAAACATTCTTTAAAGCTGGATTTCTTTTGGAATAATTTAAAACTTTGTTCCCATTTTACAATGGGCAAACCATAAAAACAACTTCTTGCTCACTTGTGATATGTAAGTAGTGATATGTGTTGGTAGATTAGTAAAGAATGCTGCTTTCATATTATCCTAAAACGAGGACTGTGGTATGTTAATAATTTTGTATTTCAAACATTTTTTCTTATCTTCAGTATTTACTTGGTCTTGTTATTTTGATAGATCTGAGAATTATTTACCGTGGCTTCTGCTAACCAGTACCTCCGGTTACCCTACTCTGGCTAGACTATAGCACTGCTCCTCCCCCTGGCAACTTCTGCAAAATCGTGCTTAAGAGAGGACTTAATGGGGACTGCAGGGCGGGGGCATTAAAAATTGGCCCTAGCATTATTATTTTACTTGCTTAGACTCTTTATTAACAGCTGGCCAAATATAAAAAACACTTTTGTGATGATTTGAAGCTGTATGGACCCCAGAAAAGTATGTTCTTAAAGTTAATCCATTCCTGTGGGTGTGGACCCATTTTAAGTAGGACCTTTTGGTGAGTAGGGTCTTAAGTTGTGACTCAACTCTTTCAGGGTGGGACTTAATCTTATTACTGGTGTCCTTTATAAATGGGATGAATACAGAAAGAGATAGAGAGAAAGCCATGGAAGCCAGAAGCTGAAAGCAGCAAAACCCAGAAGAGAAGAGAGAGACCAGCAGATGCCGCCATGTGCCTTGCCACGTGACAGACTTGTCCAGGATCGCTTGCAGCTGGTCATCAGGGAGAAAACATCTCCTGATGCCTTGATTTGGACATTTTTCACAGCCTCAGAACTTTAATCTTGTAAGCTAATACATCCTCACTGTTAAAAGCCAACCCATTTCTGTTATATATTGCTTTCAGTAGCCTAGCAGACTGGAAAAATCTGGTATTTTGGAATATATATTTATACACACACACATACGTATATATACACACATACACATATAAAACATTGCATTCTTCTGTTACTCTAGACATTTTAGAGTTGTCTGTAATTAGTAGACATGGACCCCTAAAATTTCAGAGTTCTTTTTATAATATTTTTTATAACAACTCAATTCAACAACTGTATATTAATCTCCCCAAATTTTGCTGGGCAGTGGAATGGTAGAGGCAAATATAAGTATGTTTCATGTTCTCAAGGATTTGCTGCTCTAAGTGTACAGCTATCTGCAATGCTGTGATGAACTTTATATATTCATGTTTAAATAGAGATGGGAATGATGATTTCTGGCTAAGCCTCACTAGCCAATGAATACTAGACTTACAATATGTAAAGGAAGGAAAATGACATTCCAGGAAAGGAGAACAGCTTAAACAAACTCATGGAATACAGTGGCACCTTGGTACGTGTCGTTAATTGGTTCTGGGAGGCGTGACAAATACCAAAAACGACGAGTACCAAACAGAATTTTCCCGTAAGGAATAATGTAAATAAATTTAATGTGTTCCCAAACCAAAGACAATGCACATTTTTAAGGCAATATATAAAAAGATAAGGTTGTATATCATTACTTTACAAGAGAAACCTAAAAATTAATACTTAGATTAAATAAAATAAAAACTTCACTTTACCTGTGCTGAGAAGAGTCCGTGGCCTAATGGGATGGAGGGAGGAAAGTGGTGAGGAGCAGAGGCTACACGGAGTGTTGCTCGGAAGGAGAATCCCCCTCCAATAGAACATAAGGCACTTGCACTTGAGGTTCTTTCTCTTTTCCGCCTTTTTTCAACTTGCACCACAGGCTCTGACACACCCTTTGTCACCTTCACTAAAAACTTATCCAATGAGGACTGCTTCTGTCTTCTTTTAGGGATTCCTTGAAAGTGTGAAATTGGCCATTCAATAAATTCACATTTCTGCTTGTCAGAGCTTTGTCGGGATGGTACTTCTCCACAAAGTTTTGAACTTCTGCCCATTTTGCACACATTTCTTTCATCAAGGAACTGGGACAGCCTCCTTATCTCCTCCTCACCTGAAGAAATCTCTTCAGCCCCCTCTTGTTGCTGCTCCTTCTGTGGTTCCTGCAGCTCCTCAGTGCTGAGCTCGTCACCATATTCCTCCACTAACTCCTCCACTTCAGCAGCATCGACCTCCAGACCCACGGATTGGCCCAAAGATACAATATCCTGCACAACTGCACCCTCTGCACCTGCAGGCTTGGGGTCAGCCTCAAACCCTGCGAAGACTCTCTGAATCTCAGCTTCTGGCCACAAATTCTGGCCTGCTAATGTCTTCTCCTCTTTTGTGATTTAGGTTGTACTCGGCATTTTTTTCCCAAAAAACTCTGGTCTCATCACAGTTAAAAGCTTGGTGGGCACTAAAACCCTCCGCCTCTATGTAGTCTTGAAATTCATTGATGAATTCATCAGCAGTCTTTTTATTAGCACTCACTGCCTCACCAAGCCTCACAACACTATGGATGCTGGTCATCTTTCTAAAATTATCAAACCAGCCGTGGCTGGCCTTAAAAACTTCAACACTCTCATCATTCGGTTCTGGTTTGTTTTTCAAAAGATCGGCATGCAATACTTTCACTTTTTTCACATATCATGGCTTCCTATACACTGTCGCCCACTAACTGCTTCTCATTTACTCAAATTAATAACAGCTTTTCAACTTCCTTGAGTATTTGGGAACACTGCTTTATTACTGCTTTAACTCCTTTTGCAACATCACCTTTTTTCATTGCTTCTTTATTCTTAATAATGGTGGAGACCATTGTTCTAGGCATACCGTATTCCCTAGGAAGATCAGTAATGTGAATACTGCTCTCATATTTATCTGTTCTTATTTATTTATTTTTTTTCTCAATGGTGGTGCGAGGTAATTTTCTTTTCTGCTCAGTGCTATCACTGCTCATTTTCTTAGGTCCCATGATGGGGAAAAAAAACCCCGCAAACATACACAAAATGACCACAGAAGCTAAGACGAGACTGCAACGGGATGTGCAGAGGGCAAGAGCTACCACGTGACTAGCATGTAACACTTTGTTTCGGCTGGAAAGAGTAGCAAGTCACAAGGCATCTAACACCAACAAGTTTTAGCCTGTGCATTGAGTACCAAACAAATGATGAGTACCGGGACAAAATTTTCACATCAAAATGCATCAAGTACCAAATTTGGCAAGTTTCAAAGTAGTTGAATACCAAGGTATGACTGTACATTATTTCTACATGGGGAACAGAGAGTATATACAAAGTGGCAAGTACAAGAAACAAGATGTGGAAAGGAGGGGGCAAATTATTTAGGACAAGTATTGCCAATTTTCTTTTGAAAATGAAAAGTCAGCTAGGTTTTTGTTTTTTGTTTGTTTGTTTGTTTGTTGCAGGGAAGTGATATATCCAGATTCAAGATTCATAAACGTAATTCCAGAAGTCCTGGGTAAATGGATAGGAACAGAAATAGACAACAGCAAGGAAGTCAATCTAGGAAGCTATGATAATAAGGTCAATGGAACATAATGGCAGCTTATACTAGAGAACAGGCGATTAGAAATTGAGAGGAAAAGACAAATTTAGGGTGAAGGAGAGATGTCTCAAAGCAAAATTAGGCTCTAACTTGGAAAAGTGTGTGAAAGGTAATGAAATTAACTTAGATACAGAATATTGACAAAGTAACAAGTTTGAGTTTCAGGTTTTAGATGTATGAGTATAGAAAGTTTGGAACGGCCATCTGGAACCTAATATGCAAATGAACTTAGGTTTTGGAACCTGGAAGAAAGAACTGGGGAACAGACATGAATCAGGAGACAAGCTTATGGCAGTTGTTGAATCCCCACTTTCTGGCAATATGGTTGGCTAGATAACCTGAAAATCCTTCTTTTATAAAAATTAACCTATGTGCTGAATAAAATATTCCAAACATACCAAAGGCATAGACAAGTACATATAAAGTATTGGAAACCCAAGGAACCAAAACCAGAAGTAAGTAGGCAGTTTTCTGGTTTCAGTTTCCAAGGGGCTTAGCCTTTAATGGCCATGTAGGGACAGGAGATGGAGTTGGCACTGAGACCCTATGTAAACCTGGAACCCTGGGGAAAAAAGTTATTCCTTTAATAAAAGGCTGAATTAGGCAAGCAGATGTGGCTCAAGCATTTGGGCACCTGACTACCACATGGGAGATCCTGAGTTCAGTTCCTAGAGAAGACGAGCAAGACAGCAAGCTGGCATGACAGGCTGGCATGATTGGCAGGCACGGTGAGCTGACGCAACAAGATGACACAACAAGGAGACACAAAAGAGAAAACACAATGAGAGGCACAACAAAGTAGGGAGTAGAGGTGGCTCAAGCGATTGAGCACCTCTCTCCCACATGGGAGGTCCCAGGTTTGGTTCCCAGTGCCTCCTAAAGAGAAGACAAGCAGACACAGAGAGTGCACAATGAATGGACACAGAGAGACAGTGAACACAAAACAATGAGGGGGCCAGAAATAAATAAAATAAAATCTTAAAAATAAAAAAGGCTGAACTAGAAAAACAAAATCTACCCTTTGGCTCAGGGAGATGACAGCTTTGTCCCATTTTCCATTTCTGCTTTGGCCCAGGTTTCTGGGTCAGGAGAAAAATGCTTCCCCTAAAAAGTTGTAATTATAAGCTGGGTGAAGTGCTGGCTTGACTTGTAGTGACTTGCAAAAGCCAAATGTACATGTACACATCTGTTCCCAATACTGCTTTCAGTGACTTCGTGGTAGTAGCTTAAAATCAGCAATTATGTGAATACGTATACCACAGAAATCAGTAAATTCAACAAAGCAAAACCTTTTCTCTAGAGAGCCAGTTAAACATTTACCAACACACCAATGAACAGGGCTACCTTCATATAAATTTACAGTTAGAATTATAATACTAGTGTGGCCTAGGAGCACCCACAATAAGAAATCAACACAATATGTGATTCCAGGATGGTAAAACCCTAGGGTACCTGGCAGAGGCAAAGCAAAGCCTCTTTGGAGGGACACCCTAAACCGAGGCCTCACAGGTTCCCGTAAACCATTACACATATATGAGGAGATAATTCATCACGAGTTAATGACAGGAAAGACACAAACAGCAGGATTAGAATTCTAAGAGCTTCAGCAAATAGAATTTTTGACTAGAGACCAAAATAAATAAAATAAATACATGATTAAAGACATGAAAGAAAAAGTAAAAGAATACAGCTCCCAAAAGACCAGGCTGATTTGAAAAACAATTATCTTTTTTTT
>JAQZBX010033291.1:0-16137 GCA_029593785.1 Cabassous unicinctus | reverse complement strand
GAATACTTTTGGATCCCCAGATCTCAGATGCTGAGCCTATTGCTTATTTTCAGCCACCTCCCAAAATTCTAGGAATGAATTATTTATTTAGGGTAAACAAATTAAAATCTAGGTGTTTTATCTATATCACATTTTACATAATACTATCTAACATATTAAAGAAGTTTGACTTTTATTATTGAAATTTTACTAAATTTATTTTCTAGTATGAAACCAAGACAAATATAGTTTGCAATTTTGGTTCCTTGGCTACAGTTTCAGTTAAGGCAGAACTTAGAAAGTCCAATAACTAACAATCCCTGCCGATGGAGCCATTTAGACAACTGAGCCCTTCTAAAACAGGAACAAAATATTTTCTGAAATATTAACTATTTCATTATGTCAGTGTTAGCCATCATACTATAGTTTTTGATTCAGCATTTCTAGAAGATCTTGCTGACTCCATCAGATTTACTGGTAGTTTATAAGACACTTTTGAACTGAATTCTAACCTATACTATATATTGCAGCCATTAAATCCTATTATTAATTCATATATTAATTTGAGCTGTTTGTGGAGGAATCAAATGTTATACTGGAACATATAATATAGAAAACACTCTAGTCTTTTGATGTTTTTAATTTTAAATCCTTCTTACTTTGGCAGAAAGGATTTGATGTGTTCAATGCTCTAGATTTGATGGAAAATAAGACATTCTTGGAAAAACTCAAGTTTGGTATAGGAGATGGCAATTTGCAGTATTATTTGTACAACTGGAGGTGTCCAGGAACAGACTCTGAAAAGGTAAGTGAAATTTGATGTGACCTTTGTAAACTTAAATAAATCTACCTACTTCTTTTAGGATTAAGAAGTTGTTTTGTGGTTTTAGTAACTTTTTAAAAATACAGATCAGTTGTACTTACTGTAATTTAATTTTCTTGCTTAATTGGCCTAACTATTCTATTTCTTCCTTCCCTTTAGGTTGGACTTGTATTACAATAAATGGATATTTTATTCCTAGAACCCTGACATCATCATTTGTTAATGTTCTATTTAATGATTCCTGGAACTTGCCATTCCAAAGAAGAATTAAAGCACAACTTAAGTGAACTTGAAATAGTTGTTAATCAGAAAGATGAAAATACATCCATATGTGACCAATAGTAAACATTTCTAATGAGAACATAATTCATCCTTTATTCACTATTTACCCATTTGTGGGAGGTATGAAAGGGTACAAAGAGCACATTCCTCTAATTTACAAACTTTTGGGTGTCTCTTGAAGAGAAAATATTTTTTCCACTCTAGAAAAGGACTGTTTTCTTATGGACTGAACAAAAGTAATGCAATTGTGTAGGAAAAATCTTTGCTGTTGTGTGGAGATAAACTCCTGCATATTTATTTATTAAGTGGTGGTATATTTGTCAGTTTAATAGAATGAAGGATCCATTTGGGAAGTTTTTACTTGTATCACCATACGTGATCTCATTTGGGGAAATTTATGAAATAGAGTGGTGAATGTTTAACTGGAGCAACATAAAAATGTACTAGTACTAGTACATTTAATTCTCCATAAGCAAAATTGCCAAATCAGTAAACACAAATTTATACTTTGATCTTCAACAGATTGATGGATTGGCTCAAAAGCAAAGTTTTGTGCAAACATGAAGTGTGCTTTCAGAAAGAGTACACACGCATGAGCAACTAAACTTTGCTGCTGCTCAAACTCTTAATTTCTTGTCAGCAAACATCAAGGCTATGTGAGGAAAAGAAAATAAAAGCTCTAAAGTAAAAAGAAATGTCCAATGGAATTTATTAGTGCTTTCAGGACATTGATAGTTTGAATGTTTTTATTACTTATGCAAAGTTGCACATATTCTTTTAAGCTGACTTTAATTTATCATGAAAGCTGTAACGCTAAAGTAAAATGTCTTATTTGTAAATAGGTGTTCATAATTTTGTTACTGATGTTTTTATCTAGAATTTGAAAAACGAAGTTTCAGTGTACATATATATGTATATATTGCCAGTAGACCAAGAGGAAAAAGGAAAATGCTAAACAAGGCCACGGAGACTGGCCTTGACTCAGATACCACAAAAGTAGACACTACTTCCTGCCTTTATTGTACCAGTGCCTAGGCTGTTCAGTCCAGAAAAATTAATTACTTTCAACAACATGATAGCATTTCCTTCATGTTATAAGGAGTCAAATGAAGCCAATCATCTTATAGCAGGGGCCAGCAAACTATGGCCCATGGGCTAAATCTGGCTTACCACCCGTTTTTGTATAGCCCACGAGTTAAGAATGGTTTTTACATTTTTAAATGGTTGGAAAAAATCAAAATGGCATTTTGTGACCTGTGAAAATTATCTGAAATTCAAATTTCAGTGTCCATCAATAAAGTTTTACTGGATCACAGCCGCACTCATTTGTTTATGTATTGCCTGTGGCTGCTTTCACACATCAAAGGCAAAACTGAGTTACTGCGACAGAGACTGTGGCCTAGAAAGCCTAAAATATTTACTGTCTGACCCTTTACAGAAAGTCTGTTGTCCCCTGATAGGCATTAAGTTGAAAGCTAACTTTCGCAGCTTGCCATTATCCTGGGCCACCAGTAGTACCTGATTAAGGCCAGCACTGTATTTTCTTAAAGCCACAATGAAAGACTTCTCACTTGGGCTGGTTCAAACCCAATTGCATTACAATTCTTTCTTAGAATGTGATCGGCTTCAAGAAGCAAACTGAACCAAATCGCTGAAACCTTTTCTTTTTTAAGACACCAGTAATAAGTAAACTTAATTTGAAGCCAAGGCTTTTTAGTAACTACTTCCCACTCATCTTTAGGGCACAAAGTCTTATATAAATGTTTTCAAATAATTCCAAAATTGCCAGTGAGAATTTTTTGTCATGAGCTTACCTCCTGATGAAACTGTTCCTTTAAAGATAAATTTATATAATTCCAATTGTTATAGGATTCATATTTTTACATCATTTTAAAAAGTTATTAATAAAACGGAACATTTGCCTCTTTATAATTTAAGCAGATTACCAATGAATGTTGTAAAATAGAGAATCAGTAAACTGCTTGTTTGTAAAGTAGCTATTAAAACATTAAGTTTCAAATGCAATATATAGTGTATTATAGATTTTAAAAACATTGTTCTGTATCCTTTGTCTCTAACTGAAATGCTCTATTCATGAGATATATATTTCCTTGTTCTTTCCAAGATGGCACTAAGGAAAAATTTACATGAATTGAGGTTACCGTAATCTGTTAGATCAACCAGAATTTAAACTGAAAATAAACTCGGGCAATCCATTATCTTCTCCCTAAATTACAGAAAGTAACTTATGCTCCATTTCGTAACATGAAGGGTGCCCCATCATTGCCCAGGCCCACCTCTGAAAATCCAAGCTCCTGGTTCATTTTTTATTCTTTCCTTCTCATATTTCACCAAATTACCATCATACTTGTTATACGTCACAGTTCTAAGGAGGTAAATTCTACCTGGTCAAAATATTTTATCTGGGTAAGCACCACTTGCAGAAGCTGCAGCTCTCACCCTACCTCGGCCCATTACTCCATGGCAGCTCCTAAGACCCACTCCACCCGCATTATTTACATCAGCAACCTCGACGAGATCAAAGAATGAGCTGAAGAAGTCCCCGAACACCGTCTTCTCCCAATTTGGCCAGATCTTGGATGTTCTGTTATCTTGGAGCCTGAAGACAGAGGAACCAGATGGTTGTCATCTCCAAGGGGGTCAAAAACACTATCAATGCCTCATGCTCCATGTAGGGTTTCTCCTTCTATGGCAAGCCCATGTGGATCCAGTATGCCAAGACTGACTCAGATATCACTGCCAAGATGCAGGGACCTCCGCCTAAAGCCCAAGAGTCAGGAGACCCCAGCTGCCAAGGCCATGCAGGGTGGGAAAGCCACCCCAGGCCTGCCACTAATGACTCGGGTACCCCACACCCTGCATCATGCACCAACTGCCAGGCCAGCCTTCCTATGTGATCCACTGCCAGAGCTTGCCCCTGGCCACTTCCCACCAGGGGCCATGCCCCCAAAAGTAAATTATGCCAGGATATACGCCACCTATCCAGCTCTTCAGAAAATCCACCAAATCACATTTTGTTCCTCACCCATCTGCAGGAAGAGACCAAGGAGCTCATATTGTTTATGCTTTTCAATCAATTCCTTGGCTTCAAGGAGATCCAGCTGGTCCCCAAACGGCTTGACATCACCTTTCTGCAGTTTGACAATGAGGTGCAGGCAGGGGCCCCTCTTAATGCCCTGCAGGGCTTTAAGATCACCCAGAACAGCACCATGAAGCTCTCCTTCACCAAGTAGCATCTTTCCCCCATGCCTGCCCTTGCCCCCATTCTGAGGCCACCCCTCCCCTCCTTGGCACAGCCCCCTAAAGCCAAACCCCCCTCAGGGAGCTTCTTCCAGCCGTGTGAATGGTCTCCACACAGCTTTATACCCGGAGTCTCCCCAGACATTGCATCTGGCCCTGGTAGGCCAGAATTAAAGTGGGTTTTTGAGGATTGGTTTCTCTCTCACACACACACCTTATCTAGCTTTATAATAAATATCAAGTCTTTCTCCCAAGCCTATGCCTGCCTACAAAGAAAGTCAAACTGACATGAAAGTTTAAACAATGTGTTGATTCTAAAGACCATTGTCTTCAGAATTTCTTAGCATTTAGGAAATTTCCTTTAAAACTGATAATGTACCTCCAATAAGTTCTGTCTACCTACTTAACTCGAATCATGTCCACTGTGGCAGTTTTCAAGCTTAAGAGAAAGATGTTAACTGCTGTAGAGTACAGATGTTCTTGTTTACAAGCATTGTACCAGTCTTTTTAAAAAGTGAATTTATACAAGCATGGACATTAGTTTCAATAAACTTTTGTTTTGGTATTCAAACTGTTGAATATTTTCTGCACTGTTAAGCCTGAACATATCTGTGCAATACAATTACAAAAAATCTTAACACATTGGAAAGGAACATCACCAAACAGTATCCTAAGAATATATATAAAAGTAATTCATTTTATTAGTTTCTAGGTTTCTCTGCAAGGTGTCATTTTACAAATTGTATAAAATGACAAGATTACTTTGAAGTGGATTTTTTACTTTTGGGTGGTTTCCTTATCTTATTAGGATTTGGTATTAATTTCTTTATTTTAAGGGGTTGTAACACTACAGCAGGAGCCTGCTGACCTTCACCAAGCTTTCTCTTATGTTTAGAGATGTCTTCAAATGAAGTTTCCAAAATGTCTTGGTCTTGCCGTTCCAAAGATTCCGTCTCTAAATTTTCCCAGGAGTCTTCAATTCTGCCTTGAAGCCATGGTACCTTTAAACTGGGTACTCTGGGAATTATAGCTTTTAATTCATCAACAAAGTCGGTGGTATTTCTTTTGAACCCCAAGGCTAGGACACATTTTAAGCCAATGGCAGGTGCAATTCTCTCACTGAGATGGGGAACCTGGCAAGCAGGAACAGTTCTGCTTAAACTTAACTGAATCAAATGTGAGGTGATGACTGCAGGCTTGGCTGACTTACAGACCAGGACTAACAGCAGTTCATTCCTTTCCAGAGCTCTGGTGACTTCATTGACTCCAATAGCAAGCTGCTTCCTGACATGTACAGGAGTCCACCCTGATACTTGTTGGTTATCATCTGTTTTTTTCTCCTTCAGATCTTCACTAATATTGACATCAGTGTTAAATTTTTCTTTGCTTAGTTTTTTGAAAAAAGGCTGATTTTTCTTTTTCTTCTTATCCTCAATCTTCTGAAGTCCAATACATTTAAATCTATCTTCAAGTGTCTTTAATATGAAGTGCATATCCTCTCTCTCCAGAGTACTCCAGGAGATAATATATGGGTTATTCAACGATGTCTTTACAGTTAAAGGCCTTGTCTTACGGACAGAACCCCTCCCTGGTGCTTGAGGAGCTGCAGCCATTTTGAAAATCCTTCCTAGAGAAGCAAAATGACAAGGACAAATCAATGTTAACTAGAAATGCATGTCTTAAGAATATCTTGGTTGTACTCTGAGTCTTAGTAAGCTACAGCAAGTCTAATTATATGGGCCCAATTATGTGATCATATACTCAACATCTCTCTGAAGATTTTCTCCATAATGACATTTATCTTTATTCATATATTGGCAATAAATCAATGTTTTACAATTATTGCAATCACAGTGACATTCTATTTGTTTATTCATTTCATTTATTAAAAACATTCCATATTTCTACTTGTTCATAATTATCCTTTAAATGACTGTATGGTATTAATCTTATAAATTTGTTACCATTTTCTAAATTGCTTTCTAATTGGACTTGCATTCATTCATTCCACATTCACTGAGCATCTATGATGTGCAGGCAGCATTCTATGTACTGGGGTTTAATGGTGACCAAGTCAGTCTCTGCCTGCATGAAGTTCACAACCTGTAAGCGTCACAGAGACCTTAGCCACTCAAAATTAACCAGGTGTGGTTTTTTAAAAACTGAAACAGTAATATATGCATGATTAAAAAATCAAATAATTACTTTCCTTCTGTGCTCTTTTTAAGTCTTCTTCCCTCCCTGGATCCCAGGCCATCTCCACAAATGCAGTCACTAGTAAGTTTCTTGTACATCCTTCCTAAAACACTGGATACATGAGATATACAGTCATCCTTCCTATGGTTATTCCAAGCTGACTTTGCCATTTTGCAATTGAATTAGTAATAGGGAAAGTGTGTAATAAAATATAAATGTATTATATATATATAAGTTAAAGATAACTCCTTAAGGAAAATAAGAGAAAGTAGAGACATTACTACCAAGCTGTCAGAAATAAAAAAATTTATTTAAAAAAAAATACTATGAACAATTGGACACCAACAAATTAGACAATCTAGATGAAATAGACAAATTCCTAGAAACACAAATTACCTAAACTAATCCAAGAAGAAATAAAAAAATCTCAACAGACCAATAACGAGACTGAATCACAACCAAAACCTCCCAATAAAGGAAAGTACAGGACCAGATGATTTAATTGATGAATTCTACCACATATTTATAAGAATTAACACCAATCCTGCTCAAACTCTTGGAAAAAACAGAAAAGGAAGGAACCATGGCTAACTCATTCTATGAGGCCAGCATTACCCCGATAGCAAACCCAGATAAAGGCAGCACAAGAAAACCACAGACATACATATATTATTAATATAGATGCAAAAATTCTCAACAAAATAGTAACAAACAGAATCCAGCAGCATATAAAAAAGATTATACAATATGACCAAGTGGGATTTATCTCAGGAATATAAGATACTACCTTCATGGAACAAAGAGGAAAAACTATCTGATCGTATCGACTGACGAAAAAAAAGGCACTTTTTCTTAATCCTGCACCCTTTCTTAATAATAACACTCAGAAAACTAGGAATAGAAAGGAATTTGCTCAATATGATTAGGGGTATTATGAAAAACTCACAGCTACCATCCATCATACTCAACGGTAAATGACTGAAAGCTAAGGTCAGGAACAAGATGAGGATGACTGCTTTCACTACTGCTATTCCATATCGTACTGGAAGTTCTAATCACAGCGATTGAGCAAGGAAAAGAGATAAATGCATCCAAATTGGAAAGGAAGAAGTAATATCCCCTATTCACAGATGACATGATCCAATATGTAGAAAATACAAAAAAAAAGACAAGAAAACTACTAGAACTAATAAATTCAGCAATGTCATGGGGTACAAGATCAAAACACAAAAATCAGCTGTATTTCTACACAACAGCAATGAACAATCTGAAAAGAACTTAAGAAAACAATTTCACTTACAATAGTATCTAAAAGAGCAATATAAGCAGTAATAAATTTAACAAAGGAGGTGAAAGACTTGTGTAGTGAAAACTACAAAACATTGCTGAAAGATATTAAAGACCTAAAAAAAAAAAGGGAACACATACCATATTCATGGATTGAAAGACCTAATAATGTTAAGCTGTCAATAATACCCAAAGCAATCTACAGATTCAATGCAATCCCAATAAAAATTCTGGCTGTACAGAAATGGAAAAGCCAATCCTCAAATTCATACGAAATTTCAAGGTTCACCATACAGCCAGAGCAATCTGGAAAAAGGAGAACAAAGCTGGAGGACTCACACTTCCCTATTTCAAAACTACTACAAAGCTACAGTAATCAAAACAGTATGGCATTGACATAAGGATAGGCATATAGACCAATGGAATGCAATTGAGAGTCCAGGAATACACCCACATATCTTTGGCCAATTGATTTTTAACAAGGGTGCCAAATCCATTCAATGGGGTAAAGAACAGTCTCTTCAACAAATGGTGCTGGGAAAACTGGATTTCCATATGTCAAAGAATGAAGTTGGGCCCCTTCCTCACACTATATACAAAAATTAACTCAAAATGGATCAAAGACTCAAATATAACATTCTTAGAAGAAAATATAGGGAGAAACCTTCATGATCATGCATTTGGCAATCAATTATTGGATAAGACACCAAAAGCAAAAGCAACATAAGAAAAAATAGATAAATTGGACTTTGTCAAAATTAGAAACTGTTGTGCAATGAAGGATATTATCAAGAAAGTGGGGGAAAAAAACCTACAAATGGAGAAAATAGTTACATATCATATATAAGGTGTTTTTTTTGTTTGGTTGGTTGGGTTTTTTTTTTAGAGGTACCGAAGCCAAGGAGTGAACCCAGGACCTCGTATGTGGGAAGCCGGTGCTCAACCACTGAGCCACAATGGCTCCTGAGTTGGTTTTTTCATTTGCTTGTTGTTTGTTTTTATTTGTTTTTAGGAGACACCAGGGACCAAACCTGGGACCTCCCATGTGGGAAACAGGTGCTCAACCGCTTGAACCACATCCACTCCCTATATATAAGGTTTTAATATCCAGAATATATTGGTAATGGATGTTGGTGATGGTGGTACAATATTGTAAATGTAATTAAAGCCATTGAATTATACACTTAAAAATAGTAAAAATGGTTAAAATGGCAAATTTACAATAAATTTTTTAATTAAAAAAAAAAAGCTTATGCCTAAAAAATATTAATAACCCTTATCAGGGAAAATAATTATAATCTATCAGCCTAGGGAGTATATCCTGTTTATTCTTCCCAGAGTCAAGTGCATATACCCTTTTTTCCCTCAATTTTCCCCCCCTCCTCTTTGCTGGGTCTCAGCTAAGAACCATAGGGACCTACTTGGTAAAACTAAAGAAGTTAAACAAACTCTCCCTGGAAATGTCTAGAATTTGGAACTGTCCCTATTTTCAGAAAACCAGATGACTCCTATTGCCTCACTCTAGGTCATTTCTCTCAACTAGCCCTCCCCTCCCTGTAGAGCCCCAAACAGGATTAAGACCTCTCCAGTTAAAGTTCACCCACTAGACTGGACACTGATATTGAAGCACAAATGTCTCTGTGGAGCGTGCCAAAATTTATAAAGCACTTTCTCCACTGCCTCTATGGAATGTGTCAGATACAAAGCACTTTCCCCATGTATTATTTGCTTCTCACAATATTCCTGTTCAATCCTCAATGTGTGAATGAGGAAACAAACTCAGGTTAAATACCTTGCCCAAAGTTACAATTAGTTTTCCAAATCTAAATTTTATGCTCTTTTAACCCTGGCCGCTTCGCAAATCACCTACAGATGGTTGGTTACTGCCCACCCCCACCCCAACTCCAGATCTACTGAAGTGGGATCTCTGGGGATAGGGCCAGGGTACCTGTACTTGTGAAAAGCCTCCCGTGTGCATCTGATACAGAGCCATAATTAGGGAGCACTGGCCTAGGACAGACTGCCTTCCCACACTGGCCAGCCCAGAGAAATGGGTACTCGACCTCACTTGTCTCTGCTGTTCCTCCCACTCCCAGTCACCTCTGTAGAGAAAACAATGATTCAGCTCCTTGGGGTGAGAGATCACACTTTGCTAGTGTCAGGACTACCCACTGCTAGTCCCTCAGAATCTTTGCTGCATAGTACCATAAGCCACATGGTACTGCCCACCCAGCTAATGTGTCTCAGCATTCAAACATGGAGTAAATACTTGTAGTTATGTGTTCTAGGGCAGATAGCAAGGTAGGTACTAACTCCTCCTGCCTTCAAATTCTAGTGCAGGAGATGGAGAGGACTAAGTGTTAAACTAAGCTGAATCTTATGCAATATAATCCAAGAAAAAGGTACTGATGAGAATTAAGAGTTTCGGAATAAGAGAGGTGGGAAGATCCTGCTGCAGTGCCTTTTGAAACCTGTGGTGGAGGCCTCTACAGTCTATAGGAACAAATGCAAATCCCTCAAGGTGACATACAAGACACTCTACATCTGGCAGCTGCCTCTGCCTCCTCTTCCTCCTGGCACACCATGCAAATCACAGTCCAACACTGAACCACATGGAGTTTCTCACCTTCACATCATTCTCTCTGCCTGGAATGCCACTCTCTCCCTCAGCCCCATGACCACCTTTCCTATTTCAACAAACGTTTATGGATTAGCCACAATGCACCTGGCCATGAAAATTGAGTATTAAACAAGGTAAAAACAGCATTGGCCAGGTTGGGCTTAGATTCTATGAGGAAGACAGGTAATACCAAAAAAAAAAAGTGGGGCACATTAAGATCAGGAAACTATTGGATGCTAAGGATACAAATAGCAGAGGCCTAACTTTGTGGAGGGGGTCAGGGAAGGCCTCCTAAAGGAAGTGACTTTTTAACTGACACATGAAGAATGCCTACCAAAGGTGAGAAGGAAGCAAATCAGTACCAGGAAATTCCCAGTAGAAAAATCCTCTAACAATTGCAGGTGGAAACCCAGGTGCCCATCCAGGTCTGAAAAGAATCAGCACGTTATGCTCCAAAGATCAACCACTCCCCCTCCCTGCTGGAACGTTAACAGCAAACTTCAGCTTCTGGAACACTGCTTGCTTGCTTTGCTATAGAAATAAGTATGATGATTAAAACAATCCTGTTTTCGGTTGCTATAGAAATATGTATGCCACGCGGGAAGGAGTTCTATAAAAACTGCAGTCACCAGACTTTAGGTGCGACTCTCACTAGGGAGTGCGCCCTGGCGGGTAATAAAGGTTTCATTGAAATTTTCTACTGGGAGTCATTATTTGCATGAAGCATTCCGCTTCAAAAGAACAAGTAGAGAAGGGTCGTTCCAAAAACCAGCATTTTAAAGAAAATTAAGTTCAATGTCGCTGCAGCAGAGATGTCTGAAGAGTGGTGAGGTGTGAGTCAGAAAAGGAAGGTGTAAGGCCAGATGGTGAAGGCCCTTTAAAACCTCGCCAGGCGCCGTGGGGGTAGGGGTGGGGGGGAGCGGTAATACTGAAACGCTTAAAGCCTAAGAGTGGCAGGATTAGAATGGCGTTAGGCAAAAGACTGCCTGGAAGGGTGCGAAAATGGAAGCAGCACACAGCTCCCGGGTAGTCCAGGCAGGAAATGATGATACCCTGCCCTGGAATCGTCGCAGAGAAGATGGAGAGAAATGCATGAAGTTAGGAGGAAAAACCTACGCGGCTAGGTGCAGCTAAGAGTAAAGCCGAGGCAGGACTCCCAGTTCCGGGAGGCGGTCACCGCGGGGACCAGTTCCCTACGCAAGGTTCACCCCAGGGCCGCCGCACTAGCCTCCTCAGTCCTTAGCCCGGAACCTCCGGCCCCGCACCGCCCGCCAGCCGCTTCACTTCCGGTCCAGGGCTCCTTTCACCCTGGTAGGCGCCGATCCTGGGAGAAAAGCTCGATGGGAGTCACAGGCCTGCCCGCCCCAGTGCCCGCTCCGCTCCCCCCTCCCCAATCCCTACTCACGCTCCAGCCCCGAGACAGCCCCGCGTGCGCCCAGCTGAAGTAGGCCAGATACCCCAAATCCCGAAACCTACTGGAGCAAAACCCCGCAGGAAGTGCCCTAAACGCCAGTGCGCAGGCGCGAGGCCTCTCTCGCGAGAGCTTACAGTTACCAAAGCCTCTATCACGAAAGAGGCTACCTAAGGTTACCATGACCAATCTCGCGAGACCCCTACCGTTGCCAAGGCCTGTCTCCCCAGGTCCATGGTTGCCATGGTAACCTACCGAACGCGCGCTCCGTGATCAACTGGTTTAGAGCGAATGGTCTGCTGGAGAGCAGTTCTCCCAGGGCGCGTGTGCGTCCCTTGACACCCGGTACTTCTGAACCAACGTCTACCTTCCAGCGCTTTGGAAGGTTGGCCCTCTGTCCCTTTTTAATGGGTTTGGCTCGCCTACCCGACGCAAAACTCCTGCCCGGTCCCAAAGCTCCCATCGAATCCTCAGCACCAGGCAAATCAAGATAAACGAAGAGGATTATTTTAAGCAGCAATGTAAGAAATCGCGAGCGAGCTCGAAGAGGAAGGTAGGCGCTGCTCTGAGCGCTGCAACTGGAGTAGTGATCCTCAGAGTGTCTGCTGAGGCTTCCCCAAACCCGGACACCTAACCCTCAACAGCTGAGTATCCGGGAAGCCCGGGACACGTGTTGAGGAAGCTGAGTGGCATACCAAGCATCCGGTGCTGAACCAGCTGGTCTCTCCTGTCCTTGGCAAGAACTTAGGAGACAGGAGGTGGCTTCTGACCTAGCTAGCCTCTTCCCTCCCAACCCCTTCTCTTTTTCTTTTCCAGTCTAACTTGGGCATCCTTTCTTTTCCTCTTGTAAATATCTTCACCCTCTCCTCAATCTCTTCACTGCTCGATTTGCTTCCCATTTTGGGGATCTAGTTTCTATATTTTCATCACCTACATATTACATAATTGGCCATAAAATTTTAAAAAAACGAAATGAAAAACTGTGTTGCTTGTGGTCAAAGACCGTTGCAAGAAACACAGGGTTAAGTACCATGTGATTTTTAATACAATTAGAAAGATTAACAAGAACGAATTTATAATGAATTTGAGTGGAGCAACAGGCTTTTGTTTCATAAAATGAAACATATTAGTTTATATTATAATGAACTGCAATCCATGCAGTTCCAAAGTAGCCTTAGATCAGGCTTTTAAGCTGTAAGAAAATAGAAGGCACAGGTCTAATTGAAATGCTAAAGTAATGAGAAGGATATGTATAGGAATTTACCACCCTAAATTCAAGATTTATACTTTGAGCATCATCTCAGCTTACATTTTCTGCATGAAGATTATTAACTCTAAAATTACATGGATGCCTTAGTTGAAACCTAACTTTGTCAGGGCTAGTAGTGTGACTCTAGGAGAGTTAATTATCCATCTCTACAAAGTGATAAAAATAGTACCTGATTAGAAAGGAGTAATCTGTGTAAGATGCTTAGCACAGCACTGGCATGTAGAGTGTGCTTGATAAATATAGCTGATGAATCCAGTGGCAACCTTGGAAGAATTAAGTCAATAAAAATTTACTATGGCCTCAGAGAGAGGATTGTGGGAAGATGGGGTAGGGAGCTCCAGGACTCAGTCCTTCCACCAAAACAACTAATAAAGAGGCAAGAACTGTTTGAAACAACTATTTTGAAACTCCGGAGGCCAGAAGAGTGCCATACACCATCCAGGGAAGAACACAAGGAAGGGGCTAAGATAGAGTAAAGGACAATAAATTGCTCTCTCCACATGGCAACTCCTGGCACCCATCCCCAACTCTCATGTCAGGTTGCGGTGGGTTCTGGCTCCTGGCTAGCTCACTGGTGACAGAAAATGACATAAAAATCCACTTCCCCAAGAACAGGGGTGGGCATGGCCAATCACTGATCATGGCTTTTGATTAGCAAATTTGGATCACTGGGGGCCTGGTTCTAAAAGCAACCATTGTTTCAACCAGCCTGGAGGGGGGCAACAGCAGCCATAGTTTCAACCCTCCCTAGACAGCGGTGGCAGTGGTGGACACTTAAAGAGGCTATGCTTCCTCAGGGCTGTGGGAGACAGTTAATTGAAGGCTGAATTTGGTGGGCAGGCTAGGAAAGTTCACCTTTGGGGAGCCATCAGAGAAGCCAGTGGTGCCCTTCCTGATCCCCTCCCCAGGGCATTTTGGAAATGGTCTGTGACCCCTTGGTGGGTCCCTGACCCTATTTTGGCTAGGAAAGACTGACAGAAAAGTGCGCTCCAATTTGCTATTCCCAGAATTTGCCCTCCAGACAAAAGCAGCTTGAGACAACAAAAGAAGTGTAAGAAATTATAGAGGCTGCTGGACTTAGGCAAAGCCTGCCAAGAGAGGGGGATCTGTCTCTTTGGAAACAGAGGCGACAACCAAACTCCTATAAAGGCGGGAACTCTAAAACGACTAACAAGCAAAAGCCCAGGACAAGACAGAGGCCCAGAAAGACACATTATATTTGCTTTGGGCAGACCTTCCAGATAGGAGGGCTGAAACTCAGGAAAATCTCTGTCTTATCACCATCTCCTTACAAAATCAAGAAACAGACATCTCAGGGAGTTAATTCCAGAGATAGCATTTTAAAATATTAAAATGTACAGTATACAACAAAAGAGTACAAGACAAAGAAACAGGATTGATGGCCTATCTAAAGGAAGAGGATAAAAATCCAGAAAGCACCAAAGAAGAGAATGTGAACATACCAAACAAAGCCTCTTGAAAAATGATCTTGAAAATACTCAAGGAGATGAAGGAAAATACAGAGATATCCTGGATACCAGGAAAACAATGAATGAGCAATATGAGAGGCATAGTAAAGAGATAGAAATTTTTTAAAGGAACCAAACAGAACTACTAGAGTTGAAGGCCACAATAAAATGAAATGAACAATACCCAGAAGGTTTTCAAGAGCAGACTGGAGCTGGCAGAAGAAAGAATCAGTGAACTCAAAGACAATACACTTGAAATGAGTCAGACTGAGAAGCAGAAAGAAAAAAAAAAAAACATTTAAAGCAAAAATAGCCTAAGACTCATCTGGGACACCATCAAGCACACCGATATATGCATTATGGGAGTCCTAGAAGGGAAAGAAATAAAGAGGCAGAAGGAATATTAAAATAAATAATGAAAAATAAAAAGACAAAAATTTAAAAAAGAAATGATGACAGAGAACTTCCCAAACATAACAAAAGACATGAATATGCATAGTCAAGAAGCCCAGAGGACACGAAACAGGATAAACATGAAGAAAAATATACCCTCTCATATATTGAGCATATTATTAAATGAAAAGAACAAGGAGAGAGTTCTGAAAGCTGCAAGATAAAAGCAATGTGTTATATACAAAGGAGTACCAATTAGATTAAGTGCTGATTTCACATCAGAAATCATGGAGGCAAAAAGGCAGTGGGTTGTAATACTCTAAAAGTGCTGAAAGAAAACAACTGTTTGCCAAGAATTTTATATCTGGTGGGACTTTCTTTCAAAAATGAGGAAAAAAAAAAATGAGGAAGAGAGTAAGACCAATCTCAGATAATCAAAAGCTGAGGGAGTTCATCATCACTAGACCTGCCTTACAAGCAATGCTAAAGGGAGTTCTTCAGATTGAAAGGAAAGGATGCTAGACAGCAGTTCAAAGTGACATAAAGAGATAAAGACCTGTGGTCAAGGTAAACATTTGGGTAATTATGAATGCCAGTATTATTGTAGTGTATTATTTGGTATGTAACTCAAGATCTTACTTCCTACAGGTACTAAAATGCATATGCATAAAAGTAGTGATAAACCTAAGTTTTTGGACATAAAATGTATGAAGAAATAAATGGTAACAAGCACACAAAAAAGGTGGAGGGACAGAGGAGTATAGGAAAGGTGTATGTGCATGCTGTTGAATTTAAGCTAGTATCAAACTAAATATTATTGTTAAATATTTAGGATGTTAAGCTTTAACACCATGGTAACCACAAAGACAATAGATTAAAATATACATATTCAGATAGAAATGAGAAAGCACTTAATATGGTACAACATGAAAAATCAAATAAATATAAAAATTAACTGAAGTAAGGAGCAAAAAAATGTATAAGACATACAACGGCTAAATAGCAAAATGGCAGGAGAAAGTTCTGTAATATCAGTAGTGACTTTAAATGTAAATGGATAAAACACTAGTCAATAGGCAGAGATTAGGAGAATGAATAGGGAAGCGGGAGTGGCTCAGTCGATAGAGCCCCCGTTTACCATATGGG
>JAQZBX010033290.1:8137-25546 GCA_029593785.1 Cabassous unicinctus | reverse complement strand
AAATTTGAAAAGTCAACTAGATGCCAACAAGTATTTTTAATAGTGTTTATGCTATAGTTGCATAAAAAATGAAATGAATGTGGTTTGAAAAATGTTAAATTATTTCACTACTTAGTGGATTCTTTTTTCCCTATTTGCAAAGAAGTTTAGTGACACTTTCACAAGTACTTGGTGGAAATACTAGTAAAAAATGACTTTGCAGTTAAAACAGAAAAATTGTTTTTAAACATTTCTACTGTAAAAGAATTTATTTTTCCATTAAAGAACTTATTGAGGGAAACTGATGTGGCTCAAGCGATTGGGCTCCCATCTACCATATAGGAGGTCCAGGATTTGATTCCTGGGGCCTCCTGGTGAAAGGTGAGCTGGCCCATGCGGTGAGCTGGCCTACACAGAATGCTGGCCCGCGCAGGAGTGCTGGCCTGCTCAGGAGAGCTGGTGCAGCAAGATGATGCAACAAAGAGACACAGAGGAGAGACAATAAGAGATGCAGCAGACCAGGGAGCTGAGGTGGCACAAGAGGTTGAGCACCTCTCTCCACTCCAGAAGGTCCCAGGATCGGTTCCCGGTGCCACCTGCAGAAAAGACAAGCAGACACAGAAGAACACACAGAGAGCAGACAGTGCAAAACAAAGGGGGTGGGGGAGGGGGCGAGAAATAAATCAATCTTTAAAAAAAAAACTTATTGAAGTTATCATTCATACATGATCATACATAAACAATAAGTGTATAGTAAAAGTTGTGAACTACAAAACAAACATGTATACAGTCAAGGAATTTTGGCCTAACAATGTTTGTAGCCTCTTTTAGTGTTTTTTTTTGTTTGTTTGCTTTTGTTTTTGTCTTTGAGGAACCACTGATGTAAAACGTTGTTCCTTCAAGTAGTGTTTTTAATCACTACTTGAAATTATACTTTTATCATTAATCTTCTTCATAATTATATACTATATTTATTAAAAGTTTCTCATAAAATGTTATGAGGATTCAAATCTACATCATCCTCTTTTAATTTTTTAGATGCTGATATTATTGTTTAATTTTAGAATTTAGCAAAATCAAAATAATAGAAAAGGACAAAACTATTAAAATGAAGTGAATAAAATAAAAAATTTAATTTCATCTTTAATACTCACTTTATATTTTCCAAATAAAGGGTGTCTTCCCCCAGTTATTAACATATCATCTTCACGATCAAGAACAAGACGAATGGGGCGACCAGTTCTAAAGAAAATAAATATTAGCCAGCTTCTCCATCCATCTCTTCCACTCATTTGTCCAATCACTCATTTACCATCCATCTGTCCATCCAGACATTCACCCTGTATATATTTATTGAATGCATACAATGCATTCTTTTTTTTCCCAGTAGGTATCAGGGATTGAACCCAGGACCTCGTACATGCAAAGCAAGCACTCAACAACTGAACTACAGTTGCTCTCAATACATAGTGTACTCTTGGCACTGATCTGAATTAAAGTATGACTATAAATTACTATTGTCGCCAATAGTTGGAGGTCTAGCTAATGGAATTAATGTCCCATGCTAGTTAATTTATTTTCTTATGGCTTCAAATTTGACCTTCATGCAGGTCCAGACATATTGCATATAAACATCACCTGTTAACAAAGGAGTAATGGTGTGAACAGACACATGCAAACTCAACACAACTACTGGGAAAACAAGACCAAACAATTATCGTAGGATGTCTGGGTTAGCGTCTTCATTTTCACCCACAAATGCTTCTATGTTGGTTAAGTTGGGTCCTTGGGTCTTGGGGAACCTCAGCTTTTCTATATCTTGCGCAGAGGTTCCAAGACTTTGGAAGGCAGAAGAATCATATGGGACACTGGTGAAAACGCACATTCTTGGCCCCTAGCACTCAGATGCCCTAATAGGTTGGGGTGGGACCCTAAAATCTTCATTTTCCCCAGCACTCTCATTGATTCCCATGCAGGTGTCTTCAGGCACCCATCAAAAACTCACTACTTTAGGGCAGGGTTTCTGGGCCTTCTCTAATGGTGAGAATCATCTGGAGCACTAGTTAAATGTCCATTTTCTAGGTCTCTCTCCTGATGATTCTGATTCAGTGGGTCTGGGATAGGAGGCCGAAATTTCGATGACCTCAGATTAGGCCTATAATCGGGGAGGACTGAGAACATGCAGTAGGGATCACTTAATGCGAGGCAGCTGTGCACTAAGA
This sequence comes from Cabassous unicinctus, assembly GCA_029593785.1. NCBI lineage: Eukaryota > Metazoa > Chordata > Mammalia > Cingulata > Chlamyphoridae > Cabassous > Cabassous unicinctus. The sequence goes on along the minus strand of JAQZBX010033290.1, from coordinate 23,345 downwards.
TGAGGCTGTGTTTTCAGGCACTGCCTCTTGCACTTGGCTGTGTAGTGGAATCACGGGGGAGTTTTAAGAAAAATATTGACGCCTAGGTCAGCATGGGGCCATCCCGGGTGTGGGGATTTAAAAGCTCCCTAGAGGATTCTAACGAACAGGGATGTTTGAGAAGTCTTAAAGGCACAAAGCCTGGTGGGTATAAAATGTTCAGCTGATTATCCCTTGATGAATTCCTACTGGGTGTGAGCAGAGAAGGGCTCATTATGGAAAGAACTGGAAATGGGTGTCAGATTCTGCTTTTCCCCACCCGTTTGTAGACCAAGACACTTCTTTGAATGCTTCGGGACCTAGCTCTGAACTACCAAGAAGCTGTCAAAGGAAGTGGGCTGGTGAACTTTGCAGGATGATTGGGGCTCTGATAAAATAGCATTGAAACAGCCCTAGGAATGAACAAGTAACGGAGAAGCCAGCAATGACATTAAACATGAATGCTGAGGTGCGGACGGCAAAGGAGGGAGCCCCCTGGATTGAGGTTAGCTTGTGAGGCCTCTTGGAGGATGACTTATCTGCCCATTGAGCACATCTTGAAGAGCCAGCCCTTCCCAGGTGAAGGGAGGCAGAGGATGGAGAGCAGTTCTTTTCTCACCCCACTCTGTCCTGGGTGAGTAGAAAGGAAAAGGGGGTTGGGACCAGCCTCCCCCTTGGCAGTCACCTTGGACAGGATGACTAAATTGGTCACCTTCCCCTGACAGTCAGGGATGAGCAGCCCCAGGCCTGGAGATATTCAGTTAATAATAACACTTTTGCTTTTTATAGCATATTGACCTTTCAAAGCCCTTTTGTGTATGTTTGACATTTGCCATAACTCTAGGAGGTGGGAGGGTGGGTATTATTATCTACATTTTATAGATGAAGACAGAAACAGGAGGCCCAGCAGCCTAAGGGCACACAGCTGGTTATGACAGCAACCCAAGTGACTCCCAGGCCACTGACTTGGCCTTCAGTTCTGCACATTTCACGCCCTCCTCTAGCCAACCCCCCCGGCCGCCCCCCCCACACTTACTTGATAACGCCTACAGCTGCAATAGCCCCGAATACAGCTGGTCTTCCCACCTTCCCTCCAAAACCTCCACCCACTCGTTTTACATGACAGGTGATCCTGTTGATGGGGATGCTTAATGTGGAGGATACTGTTTTCTGTAAAATTGAGATGATGGGAAGGTTTTACAAGAGTGAAATGGCAAAGCAGCTTTTATTTCCTGAAGCACCTCACAGCAGAATTCATTCGCATCTACTGTTGGTAAAAAATTGAGATAGAGTTCCGTGAAACAGATTCAGACTCTTAAGTTCATAAACATCGTCAATCTTCACAGAACAACCCTTCCAGCAGAAAAATGGTATTTTCTAGAGGGAAACTGGATTCCTGTCAGAAGTTGGGTTGCTAGTCAAAGGCCTAAGAACCAAAGTCCCAAGGAGATGGACACCAGCAAATGCCTTAATAACCTACAAAAGGAGAAGATATATTTGCAGCTAAAACCTAGAGTACTTTGTGACTGGGGAAATGAAAATGTGCTATAAAGGGACGTGTTTACTCCAAAGGTTATCTGTAATGATTATTTTAGAGAAAAATCAAGTACAAAAATAATTTAGTGTTGTCATTCAATTACAGAGTTCATTTCAGTATTATGTAAATATAGTCTTTAAACCTAAAGTGACAGTGACTCTTGTTTTATTTACATGCAAGACGAGAAAAATAAAAAGGCTCTGGGGTCTTAGCTGCTTTCTTGATGTCCAGTACTTGGGGTCTAAGTTTCTTCAGGTAAAATGGCTGCCCATTGCGAGGCCGTGGAGATTGACTGCATGATGGAGGTAGGAAGTTGGAGAGATGGGATGATCCCGGACCTCACCTGCACATGGGCTGGATCCTGTGTTGACACATAAATATCCAGTTCTTTGTCCTCTGTCTTTGGAATCACCAGTGCTCTTTGCGTTTCCATGTAAAAATGTTCCTGTCCTCCAACGTGGACCTCCCCTGTTAAGCACAAGCACATGGAGACTCCTGAGGGTGCGTGCTTGTTGGGGGTGGCCATTTTTGGGAATTCACCAGCAAATAAGATATGAAGTAGCTGGCCTGGACTTGTCCTGGCCAAGGAACTGACAGACCCAGCATTTGTCCTGTGGTAACCAAGGACAATCTGTTTCAGAGATCACAGTTGTAGGTAACAAGTTAAATGCCAGGCTCCATTCCTCATTCTACCCTTGACTAACCAAAATCTCAGGAATTTTTCTTCCATTTACTCTGTGCTGGCTACTCCTACCTCCGAACACAAACACTCACACACCATGCACACATTTTGAGAGAAAGAGGCATAAGAGGAATTTGGCAACGCTCTAAGACTTTAGAGGGTGGTCTTTCTGAGGGGAAGTCATGTGCTCTCCATACCTGCTTCAGAATAGGATTGGGAAAAGGGTCTATTAAATATCCTGAGTAGCATACCTTCAACAATTTGATCAACTTTTTCAAATGCCTCCTCAATGTTTCCTTGTTCAAGTTTCTTTTCAGGGCATAGGAATGAATTATGTTTTATGGCATCCTGAATGACAGGAAAAAAGCACAAAAGTCAAGTCTTCCTACTTTTTCTTCTATTGGCAGTTTTTTCTTAAAAGCTAGTTAACTCCTAAAAATCACCATCTACTCAGACACATGGAAGGAGTCATACAAAGAGAGGAGTACTAGAGTATTTGGCCTACTCCAGAAATGGGATGTCATAGAGAATGCACTCTAGAATGCAAGGACTAGTGAAACCTTAAGAGGAGGCCTGGAGACATTATGATGGTCTAGGCTAATAAAAACTCATTTCTGTTTTTTTAACATGGATCTCAGGGAACAGGTGATAGGTCCAAATGCATTATGGGTGAGGTTCTGGGCACTCCCTTTTTAACACTCTGAAGAAAGACGCTTGTGTTAGTCTAGTTAGGTAGCTCATGTGCAAGAGCCTCTAACTCAGGAATCAGAAAGAACTGAGGCCGCATTGAGGGAGAAGAGACAAGTCCTTAAGCACCTCTAAGGTAAGAAAGCCCAATAGACATTTTAGGAAGTTTGTTCATTTCTTTGGGCATTTGGCATATCTCACAAGGGCTTTTCCAGCCCTTTGTTCTGTTTTTTTTCTAACAGTAATAGGAACTGACTCACATACGAAGACTGGAATTCACTCCATTCTGTGGTTCTGTGGATTGAACCTACTGACAGCTGGTCCTGGCTTAACCTTTAGACCCAAAGTATGTTTTTCTCATACTTCAGAATGGCACCTGTCTTCTGCATTCCTAGATTCCATCAGCCTTAGATTCCATAGCCTCTCTTTATGATTATGATAATGAAAATGATAATAATGAGAGCTGCTAATATTTATCGAATACTTTCTCTTTGTCAAGTAGCATATTACATGCTTCATATTAATTCTATTATGATCTCCATTTTCCAGATGAGGAAAGTGGGCTTAGAGGTTAAAATAACTTTTTAAGGTCAAACTGCTAATAAGTGATGGAGGCAGTTTTCAAGTCCAGGCTTGGTCTTCAAAAGTGCTTTCCCTAATGATGAATATGTGCTTCTTGAAGAAGCAGAAAATGAAAAATATGGTTGAATTTTTCATTTTCTGCCACATCAAGATTTCAATAACTCACCCTGGTACATGAGGAAATAAATTTATCGCCATATTATAAATGCATCATAAAACAGTGACATCTTATTGAAACACATGCTTAAATTTAGTGAGCATTTAATATAGGCTGCTCTGAGTGCTTTACCCGTATTAACTCATTTAGTCTTAAAACAACCTGATGAGGTAGGTATTATTACTATTATCTGTATTTTATAAATGAGGAAACCATGGCCCAGAGCAGTTAGTAACTTGCCCAAGGTCACACAGCTAGAAATAAGTGGAGCAGTTAGGATTCAAACCCAGCTTTTTGGTTCCAGGACCTATGCTTTTAACCAGTACCCCTAAATGGACTCTCATATATATAGTCAGAAATAAATAAATAAAGTGTGGATTGAATGAGTGAATAAATAAGTGTTGGTATTTATGACTATTTTATCATCTGCTTATGCTTACAAAATAATTTTTCACTGACTGTGGACATCCCCATTCTAAGGGAACTCTAGATCTCTCAGTATTCTGAGTCCCAGGATATTTCATGAGTGTGTCCTCTGGACTGCCCTGTGGCAGCTGCCGTTTCCCACCTGAGTAAAGTGGAATTAGAATTGAAAATTCAAAAACCCATATTAGGAAGCTAGTACAGCACAAGGTAGGGGAATGAACCAAGGAAAACGATCCGGGCTTCTTGCAAACTTGGCAAATGGGAATTTGGAGCTGGAGTTGATTTGGTTTGGAAAGATAAGAAATATGATTATTTTTATACCTTGAATATTGAGCAATATTTGTACCTGTTAGATACATTTTAAAGGTTCAAATAATGGTATGGAATTTTGGATGAATATTTAGCTCATAGTTCACTAGGACCTTTGAACACTTTTTATTGTCTGTCACATGATACAGACAAGTAAATTTTTCTCAACTCAATTACTCTGAACTTGTCCCTTATTTGAATCTGAAAAACTCAGTCTGTGTCTGAATTTTCTATTCTAATTCCATTAATTTTTCTGGAAATGCCATCTTGAATTCCCTTATCCAAAACCAGAAATGAGAGTGGAAACTTCTGTGGAATTTCACCCTGACAATCCCAGTGCTTTGGGCTCCACTTTGAAAACATTATTGTTTCCAATATCAATTCTTATCATCTTTCTCAAGTAATAGAAGCCCCAATTTTCAGCTGATATATGGCCATCTGGAATAAAATCGACACATCCCAGCTCCCCTGGCAGTTAGGGGTGGCATCTGACTAGGTTCTAACTAATGAGATACAGGGAGGTATGTGGAGCTTCTGGGGACTGTCCTTAAAGGATGGGTATGCTCTTCTTCATAACCTCATTGTCCCTACTTTCTGGGATGTGGATTTAATGGTTAGACTTCAGCAGCCATTCTGGACCAAAATATGACCTGGAGAATGGAAACCATGCATGATGGAGCAACTAGATAGAAGGCTCCCCTCCTGACACTTGGAACCCCATATAAGCTCTGGACTGGTCATGTCTAGACTTTTGACTGTGAAAGAGAAAGAGACTTTTATTCTGCTTTATTTCCTTCTGTTTCTTGGCACCAAAGCCAATTCCACCTCATCCAAGTAATATCTTCCAGAGAAAGCTCATTTTTCCAGAGCAAGCCAGTGACAAGAAAAAAATGAAAGCTCCAAATTAGCCTTGCCCAAAGATATTTACAAAGGTTCTTTTGAGTCTACAACCTTGTGGGAAAGATGGGCCAGATGGCTTACCTCGATGGTAAAGATTATGGGCTCCAGATCTTCATAGGTGATCTTTACCTTTTCAATTGCACGCTTTGCCTGTACGTCTTTCTCTGCAACCACAGCACAGATAATCTGGCCCACACAAAGTACCTGTGGAAAGTGCACGCAGAGAATGGGTAGAAGCTTCTAGGTGGGAGTAGGCTCAGCCCTAACAGTGTCTGGAGTCTTAGCTGTCATTGTTAAGCAATTGTAAGCATACTGGGTGATTTTCTGCACAAAGTCAGCTGGGAAGGCATATTCCGTACCTCATCTACGGCCAACAATTTGTCATCTTCGGCACCATTGGTGCCTGGAATGTCCTTGGCTGTTATCACATCAACCACCCCAGGCATTTCAAGGGCCTCAGAAAAATCAATTGATCTGAGCAAAGAGAAAATATTTAAGAAGTGGAAATCAGCAAATTTTGTGGATCTCAAACCCAAGGTAGGGATGGAGCATGATTGAAAATCAAAATATGCATCAATTGGTCCAGCTCAGGCCCTGAGCAATCAGAATGGACATGCCATGGAGTGGGGGGCCAGAAGACCCCCTGCTGGGCCAGGTGGTAACACTTTAGCTGCTGGGAGCACCTGAAGGTGGGGCCAGCACAGCTGCAGTAAGAGGTGAACCTGGGAAGCTCAGTACACTGGCCAATTACCAATCGATAATGAAGTAGGTATTTCAATGTTTTAACACAAGCTAAGTCAGTTACTCCACTGCATCATGCCTGAGGCTACAGCAGGGAGGCGAGGTTTTGTGACGTTAGGATGGAAGCAAGGAACCCATAACTATGAGTTTTGTTCTCTCTTTCATGATGGTCATTTCTGGATACTCTCCCTCCTTCTGGGGCTGATGGCCTTTTTGTTCTTCTCATTTTAGGTTCAAGATATTGCAGGGAAATGAGCACGTCACCAAGAGGTAATCTACAGGTGTGTCTTTAAAAAGCTTTTCGAAAGCTCTTCATTTACTTACATGATTTTTGCATGAGCCCTGGTACTGGTCACCAAAGCCATGAAAAGTTCATTATCCACCACGGGGATGTCATCACAAAATACGGCTTCCCCTGTGGCGTGTTTAAGACCTGACAGGTGCATGATGGGGCGCCCAACTGGATCTTGGAGAGGTTGGTGAGAATCCACACTCTACAGAGCAAGACAAGAAATCTTTTAGCTGCCCTAGAAACTTTTATTGTTCAGAAGTGGCCTGGCCAGTTGCCAATGCTCCTGATCTAGGGTTGAGCAATCAGCTGGTCGCCTCTGGCAACAGGACACTGGGGTGGGTCAGATGATGAGAATAGAAATTTAATGATGCAACCAGAATGGGGAATTGTCATTTCAGTTATGTGGCAATGCCGTGGACAGGGCCAACCTTTCTGGTGAAACGGCACCTCAGCTTCTGTTTTTGGCATCTCCTTTTCCCAAGTCGTGTTCCTGTACCCTTTTCTTCTGGAAGTCCAAGGCTCCCCCCGGTCCTGCTTCTCCCCTTTCCAGTGATAAACCTATTCTCACATAAGGTGATCATGGTGAGGAGGTCTAAAGTGGTGATTTCTGAGCATGGGGGACCAAAACCCAAGCCCAGAACACGAGCCTCCACTTGAGCAGGGCCTCTGGGGATGGGGCGGGGAGCAGATGGCAATGGGGTCGACCAGATCCAATCAAGGTGCTGTGGCTGCCTCTGCAAGCAACACACAAACCTCACTGGGAGTGTAGGGAGTGCTAGAGCAATCCTAGATAATTTCTAAATGACCCTGCAAGAATGGCAAGTTCAGGTACTTGCAGGGCTCTTGTTTTGCTAGACTGGAGATTAAACATTTGTAATCAGGCTGAACCTTGCTACTATCCTACTGTCCTCCCCCCACACCTGGCTCAGCTGTTCTTCTGAGTAAATATCAAATGCCCACAGAATAGCAGTTTCAGGAGACTCCCAATTAATAGCCCATAGTCAGGTGATCAGACTGCCCCAAGTTGGTTCAGCAGTAGCTCAGGCCTGACCTTAGATTCCATCGTCTCCCTGACTTGGCCTAAACAAAAGAGCCAAAGTGCTAGTAACAACTAGAAAGGCAGAGCTTAAGAAAAAGAAAAAGAAAACAAACTGCAATTCTGAAAAGCTTGCTTGTATGGCACAGCTATAGCTTATCTCTTAATTTCTAGGTTTCCGTTAAATTAAACCACTAACCTGGTACGTTTGGACTCCCCGGGGAATAGTGACAGGGAAGTCTTCTAGAGCACTTAGGAATTGCTCTGCAATTTCAGGATAATGACGGCTGTCCTGAGAGCAGATTCAAAATAATAAAGGTAAGCTGGTTAGTTTATGCTTAAGGGGGGGCTTTGGTTTATGTGAAAATGATTTGGTTAATAGTCTATGGAACTGCTAGGCCAAGGCAGCCTGGGTCACCAAAACCCACACTACTTGCTGGACTTCACCTTTTATGAATGCTTCTTGCTTGTCCCCTTTTCCTCACAATGAGGAACCAGACCGACTAGTTGAATCTGCTCCTCAAGTCACGCTGAGGAGTGAGAGGCCTGCCAGTACGGCTTGGGGGTGGGTCAGCCTTCCCAGGGCCAGCAGGCGTTCACTGTTCCTGTTTTTCTGAGGAACTCAACTTGTCTGGGAGAGCAGTGAAAACGAGAAGGATGCTTTGGGTGTCCTGATTCAGCACTTAGACGGCAGCAAGGATTATTCTGGTGCATGTGGTTGGAGAGGGTCTTCGTCTGAGTAGGTGGAAGCCAGATGCTTCAGGAACAGTGGGCTGCTGGGTGTGGTGTGGCAGGGGAACAGGGAGTGCAACGTAGAGCGAGAGCTGTAACGATGGCTGGCTGCGGAAAGTCACCCCAGGAGGTAAGAGTGACCAAGGAAGCACTGCTTTGAGAGCAAAAGGGGCTAAAGCGCAAAAGCTACCCACAGACAAGGCAGGGCAGGGCTACCCCACTGGCAAACCAAATGTGTGTCAACCAAATAAGGATGGGAGAGAGAGAGAGAGAGAGAGAGAGAGAGAGAGAGAGAGAGGAAATATTTGACTTTGTTTAACTTATTCCAGAAGTTTACAATCAGAAAATCTAGAAAGATGCTACTTAAATATTAGCATATATACATGTTTTGGTCTTTCTGAATTTTTAAATTTTGTTTTACTTTTCATATTGAATATAAATTAGAATAGGCAAAACCAATCTATAGTGACACAAAGAGATCAGTCCTTGCCTGGGGCAGGGGTGGGAGGATTGCAAAGGGGCACAAGGATACTTTTTGGGTGCTGGAACCCTTCTAGACCTTGTGGTGGTGGTTATATGGGTATACACGTTTGTCAAAACTCACTGAATTTAAATGGATGCATTTTATTATATGCAAGTTGTATTTCAATAAAGTTGATTTTAAAAGGAGACTATTGTATGGCGGACGTAGGGGCAGCATATTGTGTCTGTGCTTGGGGCACGCAGAAAACATCTGTGGGCTGCAGACAGTCTGGCAGCCCGAGCCCCATGTAGCTTTCAGGGTTGAATCCTGGAAGCAGGGCTGGCTGGGTATTGACAAGGCCTGGCCAGGGACAGGTGACAGGTAATGGCACAGGCCACCCACAAGAAGAGTAGTGGGAAAGCTGTACGCCTATGGTTCCAGGGAGCACATAAAAGCCAGAGCACTTACAGGCACAGAGGAGAGTTTTACTAGCTTCTTCAATTCCTGCAAAACTTCCAGGTAGAACTTGAAGAGGAAGCTGACAACCAGAGTCCTCTTGAATTCCACCCTCCCACCCAGAGCCGAGCCTGGGAGGGAGACTTCGTCCAGAACCAGCCTGCATGCCTCATCCAGCATCAGCTCATTCCAGCGTCTGGTAGGGTTGGAGGTGGGAAAGGACCCGTTAAAAAGCAGCCTTGATCACATGGGCTAGATATTGGATGGCAACATTTCAGAGACCCCAGATTTATAAACTCCTTTTTTGAGTTGGAAGGGAACTTAGAAACCACCTAACCAAGCCCCTTAGGAAAACTGAGGCGTGGGGAGGCTGCACCAAGTGGCTCAAGGGTCACGGCAGGGTAAGGATGGAACCTGTCCATTGCACCATGCTGTGGAGCCAAGCATGTTCAAGAGCCAGACATCCTAGAACCAGATATTAAATAAATAGATAATAGGGCCAACTCCATTCCAAACAGAAAGGACTGAGACCAGGATGCCTTTGCTTAGGAAGAAATACCTGAGCAATGGGAGCATTAGGTGTCACTGGGCGCTACCCGGTATGGGTTTGCTGGCATGTCGATATGCCTAAGAGAATTAGGGACAGGTGGGGAGAAACGCATGCTGGTTTAACTCATCCCGGGCTGCTTTTGTTGTATCCCTTAACTCAAAGGGTGGCTACCAATCAATCAAGTCAAATAAGGTTTGATTCAATTAGCAAAATTACAGAAAGAACAAGCAGTAATTTTACAAATAGGAGTATCCATCTTCCCAGTGCATTACCAACACTTGCCGAAGTCATGTTTCCACTTGTTATTTTAAAGGCCAAGTTTTGCCCTCAGGTTGCAGAGTTTCTTGCTTACCTCCCTATGAGCTGCCGGCAAGATTTATGTGCACTGACAGTGGCAGCCCCTACCCCTCCATATGCGATGCTCAGATCCTCAATGGTGTCTGTGCCTTCTTTGAAAAAGACTCTCATGCCAGCGTTCACATCAGGCAAGGCGTTTTGCTGGCACTGAGCCTGTCGGAAGGCTGACACAAATTCCCACTGGGGAGACAAAAAACATTTTGGTGTTATTTGATATGTCAAAACTAAGAGCATGGTTTCAACATTTTGGTGCCACTAATTAGTCACATAGATTTAATCTAAAGGGACACTAAAGACACATGGCACAATTAGAGGATGACTTGGCTGCTTTCTTGTTCAAAGTGAGACTGCTGTCTTCACAAACGCCCATCCAAATGTCTTGGATACCCAACAGGGATCACCGTGCACTTCCCCTCTGGGGCCAGATGCCTCTGCACAGAGCACCGTGGAAGCATTTCCATGCGCTCTTCTATCCAGGTGTGATTCAAACGCTTTTGTCCCCTGTGAGGATGGAGGAGTCCCCATGACACAGATGCATTTAAAGGTGATTTGCTTATAGTGTAAAGAAGACCCATTGCATTTCTTTGATAGAAAGATTATTTTTTCATGCTGTAAAGCTCAAAAAAGAGCCAAATAGAACTTTCCAGCAGTAGTGGACTAGGGAATCTTGTATCAGGGGCAAGAGCCAGGAGGGTGATGGCTGCTCCAGCCAACCCCTCGGCACCACCCTTGCTGTTGTGCTGACGAGGGGGTCAGTGAAGATGTGTCCCTAAGTGGGTTCCCACCCGTGCAGCTCCGGAGGTTGCTCATGTTTGAGTCGGCCTCTTTTTCTGTCTCCTGCCTTTATACAGACGCACATTTGATTTGGAACACGTGTAAACGTTTCCATTCCAAAGGAAACACAAATGAAGCTCATACATGGCTGAAAACATTTAACATAAACATAACCAAGGAGTCTCATGGCTTATGATAGCCTGAGTGTGTGTGTGTGTGCACGAGTGTGTTAAATTGCCTGTCTCTGGGAAGGATGTCCTCTTGGAGTGAGGTGCAGCTTTGGGGAAGGCATGGGGAACAGAGAGTGAGGACAGAGGTCCACCTTCATAGCCGGCTGGGAGGCCACCGTAACCAGGGAGCTTGTGTTGGCAAATGCCTGGACTCCCCCGTGTTCCTAGGAACACTTGCAGTTGGCTAGAGTGGGAGTGAGGAGGCCGCGCCCTAGCCTCCATGTCCCTGTCAGGCAGAGGCACCACTCCATAGCCAGACAGCTGTAACTTCTGCCCCCCAGGCCACTGTGAACAGGGGGGGCCGAGGAAGCAGGACTGCAGGCCCTCAGAGGGCCCCACCCCTCAGCTGACGCCACCTCAAATCCGCCCCCGGAGCTGCTCCCTGGCTGGTGTCTGAGGGCCTTGGTGCCTGGCCAGGCCACACTGGGACAGAAAACAGGTTTTCAGCACAGAGTTACCTTCTTTCCATCTGCTTTCAGATTTCTAAAGATGGCCAGACTCAGTTCTGAAAAGGGGAAAACCACCCGCAAAAGCGACCAGCAGAATTCTCACCTTCTGAGAGTGAGGGATATACACAGATTCCAAGATTTCCTCTGGCTTAAGGTCTGCACTTGCCAACCCAGCAAGAAAATGCTCGTTTAGTGGAATCTGCCGCATACCTTCTGTTGAAGAAAATGACATTTCTGGACAGTCGCAATAAGGAAAGCAACATTTTCCTTTATTTTTAAATGTTGGCAGTAGAAAAGAAAATGGCATCTTTCTCTGCACAGAGCAATGCGGCACTTTGAGTCTGTGCTACGGTGGCAGGGTTCACCCCACTTCCCCTGCGGGAGGGGAAGGAGGGTGAGGGGCAACTCTGTGACATTTCTCTAATTGTGACATGTTATGTGAACCAGTTGCCTCCTGCCTGAAAGGCCAGCTAGGCACAGGCGACTTTCATTCTTTCAGAGAAGAGGCTGGCTCTATAACCCATCAAGGTAAGGGCCTTGCTTCAGCTAATGCACATCACTGGATTTACTTTCTGTTCTTGCTGCTGCTGCTGCTGCTGGCTGCTAAGCCAGATATTCACACCCGTGAAGCAGAGTGAACAATTAGCAAAACCTCCTTTCAGCTCACTGTCGCGACTTGGTGGACAGAGCCGTGCCCTTTGCTTTAAAAAGTGGTTTGTGGAAAAAAAAAAAAGTGGTTTGTGGCTCCATGAGAGGTGCTGTGAGATCAAACCACAGCCAGGAGAATCTGACGTGTTTAATCCCTGGCATTTAGGTGTTTAACTTTAAGCCCTGGAATTTAGGTGTAGTTGCGAAGGAGGCAGGAGTGCCCCCAAAGAGCCATGTGTTGGTCTTTGCCTGCCGGCCCTGCTGCTGGGTCAGTCAGCAGCTCCCATGCCCCGGGGCCAGGGCCACGGTGGAGCCTCGCTGAGGCTGGAGGTGGCCTGGGCAGCACTGGAAAAGCGGAGCTCTTAAGCCGCGGGTAATGACAGCACCCCAGTAAAAAACCACCGGGCTCTGCCTGGGGCCTGGGCCATCCCTGCCCTCCAGGTGCCTGAGAGTCTCAGCTTCTCTCCTGGTCTTGGGGTGGGGGGTGGGGGGCAGGCTGAACCGCCCCGGACAACAGGCCCGGAGGACTCAGCAAAATGGTGGACTCACTGTGGCAGGGGCAAGGCCTTTCGTCTCCTCCCTCCTGGGCAGCCCCAGCAAAACTTAATAGAGGCCTGTGGGGGAAGCCTTTCCTCTGCCAAGTCTCTCCCACACACTTCCTGATTTCCCACCCATTAGGGATTGCATTGTGTTAGCTCCCAAACACCTCAGGGAGGGTTAAGGAGTGGGTGTTTGGTGGGTGGTAGGTGAGAAAGGGGAGAAGCGGAGGAGGAGGCATTTTAGAGTTAGAGGCAGGCACACAGGGCCCCTGGGGAGGCGGCCTGGATGGAGACAGGCAAGCACAGCTGCCCCCACAGGTGGCCCCAGCTGGGTGGTTGAGCGGGTTAGAGGCCTGTGTACGGGTGTCCAGCCCAGGGCGTGGCACGTAGCTGGCGCCCAGGAAGGGGGAGGCGCTAGCATTCTTGGAGCCGCTGGCGGGGAGGGCATGGCTGGGCACTGCTGGGTGGTTCAGCACGGGGCAGCCCCAAGGGATTGCTCTCAGTCTGCAGTTAAAATTCATCCTTGCCTTCCCCCTGTCCCAGGCGACCCACCCTGTCTGCTGTGCGTCCTCTCCAGACCTGTGGCTTCTCACACAGCAATGGGGGAGCGCCTTAGAGGAGCTATGGGGAGGCCACAGGCTGTGTGTGGGTGGTGTGGAGGGGAGACGGGAGGAGGCGGAGGGGTGTGGTCCTCTGCAAACCACCCGGGTGTTCGCCTGCCAAGCATGACACCAACTCAGCCAACTGAGTGTGTGGTCCGTGTGTGTCGCCAGAAGGAAGCGCCAGCCACCCCCTTGATTAGTGTGCCTTCCTTCCTGAGCCTGAGCTCCCTGGAATTGAGAGCCAGAGGCCTGGACTCCGAACTTACAGCAGCAGTTCCAGAAAGAGAAGGAAGGAAGGAAGGAGGGAGGGAGGGAGGGAAGGAAGGAAGGAGACAAAAAGAGTATCCAGGGTAGCTTACCTTCTGAGAGCACATTGAGGGTAGTGTTGACCACAGCCAGGATTGGATTCAGGTCCGAATAGCAGTGCCGGCTTACAATATGTCCTCCTAAGGACTAAGGAGAGACAGCTACAGCCTCCATCACTCTGGCTGTCAATGTCTACAGCCCACAGCACCTGCCTATGGTCTTCTCGTGGCTAGTGAAAGGGCCAAGGGGAGTCTCGGCCTCTGCAGAGGGGTCTCAGTTCAGACCTCCGGGGAGGGCCTCTCCCGCCCGCTGCTTTGACTTGGGAGTGGAAGTGATGATAACTAATGCTCACACAGCATCTGGTAGGTTCCACATGCTTCCCAACCACTTTTCTTCTTCTTCTTCTTTTTTTCTTTTTTGCCTAACCGCTTTATACAAAGTCAGTCCTCACAGGAATCAGTGAGATTGATGCCATTATCTCTATTTCACAGATGAGGAAACTGGACAAGGAGAAATTATGAAATGTGATCATGATCTCCCAGTTAGGAAGTGGCAGGACATTGAGGCTCAGCGACCTATTCTGAACCATCCCCTGCTCGGCTTTGGCCACAGCACCCAAGGCCACGGGACCCGCTGTGGAGCCATCGTCCTGCCTTTGGTACAAGGGATGTCAGCCTCAGTTCACACCAGCCAATGCCGTGTAGTGGCTCTTTTCTCTCGTTGGGAGACCTGGTTTGGATGTGATTGAGCCTGTAGCATCTCAGAACTTGGGTCATTCAGCTCCTCCCCACCTAGTGATGGAATCTACAGCGACCCCTCGGTGGACACCTCCATTGAAAGTCTTTACGTCCCCTGAGCTGAAACCTGCCTCCCTGGGCTCTGACCCTTCGGTCATTCTTCTACCCTTTGGGATCACAGGTAATAAATTGCATCTGTGCTCGGGAGTCTCTGACTTTTAGAAGGCAGCTCTCACCTTCCTCTGACTAGATCCCGGCCCCCTCAATCATTCCTCTTTTTGCTGTGGTTTCTGACCCCTCACTTTCCTGTCACCATCTCCTCTCCAGGCGTCTGGTGTCTAGTCAGAGTCCTAACAGGGGTAGAGAACATTTTGGAATTTCAAAGACAACATATCCTCCCTTGATCCCTATATCCCAAGGCATCCTAATACACCATTTGGGGCATGTGGAGGAGGGGAGCATGTGTATTTTGAAAATCTACCTATTGCTCTTGTGCTTTCTTCTGAAGTCAAAAACGACCAGACCTTAAAGTGTGCTCCCAGACCTAAGCGTTATTTTCCAGGTAAGATGTGAACAGTCCAGAGCAGAGAAGGCCACTCCTTAGTTTACTTTTTTTTTTTTTTTTCAGGAGGTACTGGGGATTGAACCCAGGACCTTGTACTCACTGAGCTACACCCACTCCCATCCTTATTTTAGATACTATAGCTCAGTTAATTCAGCCCAAGACTAAATTAGGATCTTTAACAGTCTTATCATGAAATTAGCAAAACCATGACACCCTTTTCCCACCTGTATTGCTACTTAGCCAGTCTGCTGAGCTTGACTTACAGTTTTCTTTTAAATATTTTATTAAATAATGTTTGTTAAATATTAAATATTTGTTTATTATGGTGGTTGTTTTAGTCTGCTGAGACCCTTTTGCATGTGGATTCTGCCACTGCCTATTTCAACATTTCAGTGCGATTAAGGAAGTAGGTGCCCCCCCAGCCCCCCCCCCA
>JAQZBX010033289.1:0-25460 GCA_029593785.1 Cabassous unicinctus | reverse complement strand
ACACAGTTCAAACCTGCAGAGATATTTAGACAAATATACAATTATACATCCAACAATTAAGAAATACATATTCCTACATACAGAGATAAAATATTTGTAAAATACTTATTAGAGTGTTAAAAAAAAAAGCCTCAATAAACTTTAAAGAAGAGACATTGTACAGAACTGTGAATTTAAGGTAGAAGTTAACAATAATTTTGTATCTATTTAGAAATTTAAAGGATACATCGCTAAGTGTTTTTAAAAACTAAAGAATGTTAGAAAAAAATTTAAAGGTCTTGAATTGAATGATAATGAACTGGTTTCAGTTCTGATATCTAAATAGCTTGGATAGGCTTCAGTCTCGGCCTCTGAACAACAAAAAAATAAGTAAAATGGAATATAACAAATCCTAGACCTCTTAGACATTTGAGGTTCCATGGAAAAATATCTCCTCAAAAACTGAAGAGATGGGCAGATACAAGCAATCACTTTCCTAGCACAGAAACCAAAGGATCTGGGACCAGCCTGGGGAATGAACTATGGACTAACGTAGACTTACTGGTATTCTACTATGCATTTATTGTTATTCTAGCAATGGAAAAAGTCATATCATTGCTATGGAGGCGGTGGGCACTGGAGGTTCTGAGGATAGGGAGAGAGAAAATCACATGTAATATTGGGCCATTTTTGGGGCTTGTGAATTGTCTTGAATGACATTACAATGACAAATATAAGACATTACACATCTTGCCATAACCTACACAATTTTGTGGGAGAGAGTGTAAAGTAAAATGTAAACTACAATCCACTGTTAGTGGCAAAGCTCCAAAATGTTTTCATCAATTGTAACAAATTTACACCACTAATGAAGACTATTGTTAATGTGGGGAATTGTGGGAGATGTAGGGAGTAGGGCATATGGGAATCCCCTATATTTTTATGTAACATTTAGGTAATCTAAGTATACTTTTTAAAATAAAAAATAAACAATATATTAAAAAAAGAAAGAATCTGTAGAAACCAAACCAAAACAAAACAAACCAAAATAAACAAAAAACAAAAGCAGAGTGAGGTAAATGAGGAATTGCTGGAGTCCAAGCATGGGCTAGCTTGAAAGACAAAATTTCCTGGGGTTAATTCCTGGGCTTAATTCTTACCCACATTACTTGAGTGTTATCTACAGAAACCCAATCTGATTTCCACTCTGAATTTCAGAGAACAATACACTTATGTTTCCAGTAGTGGAGGGGAAAAGTGACAATTTTGAACTAAAACAAAAGCAGTCCATTCTCATTAAAAATCTCCTGCCCTAATTTACCACAGCCTAACCAAAGAGGGTTTTTCCAGTTTAACCTGATTGGGGGAATGGAAATAGAAGATTTCTGTTGTTCCATATCCACATCAACACTTTCTGTCATCAATCTTTAATTGTAGACACTCAAGTGGCATTTGCATTTACATGACTCAATTATTATTATGTATTATTTGCAAAGTTGATTTCACCCTTGTTGAATTTTAGGTTCAAAATATTGGTTCATTTTTATTTGGGTTGTACAATGTTTTATTGTGCTCAATTTTACTGGACTGTTCAATTTTTTTCTTATTCATATTTAATACATGTTTATATATTCTAAATAGTAGTTCTTTGATGACTATATAGTTTTCAGATATATTCCCCTCGGCATAATTTATTTTTTTCCTTCTATTTATAATCTCCTTATTGTAACAAAATTGTTCACCATTTTAAAATTCATTTATCATGCCTTTTCTTTTCTGTATTATAGTTTTGTATTGACTCTAACATTTCTTTGTCTAATCCAAAGACCTAATGATTTTCTTCTAAGTTTCATTCCAAACACTTCATATTTTATATTTTATGTAGAAATCTGTGATCCATTTTGAATTAATGTACTCATAATATGTGAAGCACAGGTCAATGTTAATTTGCTGTGTGTATGTATGCCTAATTGTTCCTTCAACATTTGTTGTAAACACTATCATTTCCCCAAGGAATTACTTAAACAATTCTTTGCTTAGATTTAGTAGATCACATATGTGTAGATCTAATTGTGAACTCTTTAGAGTGTTTGACTGTTTTAGTTGTCTATCTTTATGAAATACCAGAATTATTTTTTTACTGTTGGTTTATACAATACCTTGAAATCAAGAAGTGTAATTTTTCAAATTCATTCTCTTATAAATTTTTGTGAGCTGACCCAGATGCTTTACATTTCCATAAAAATATTATAATTAGTTTTAAAATTCTAAAAGAAAAAACAGTTTGTGTTTTAGGGGGAAGATAACATTGAATCTAGGAATTAATTTTGTAGGTATTACAGGTGACATCTGAAAAACAGTTGAGTTGGATCCAAGATGAGGGAGTAGAGGGCAGCAGGCTACACTCATCATCTAGAAGCAGTGGGAAGACTGGTAGGCTTATTAAGCATAGGGGAACTCTCATGGCTCTGGGAAGAGTGGATAGCCAGTGAGGGGGTGCCTAGTTAAGCACCAGGGGAGTGGTAGGATCACAAGGTGACCAGTGTGGGCAGATAGTATGGAGGGGCCTAGGTGGATGCCTGTGGCCTGAGATAGAAGTCCAGGGATTTTGTTTTCTTTCCTCTTTAAGATACCCTTGGAGTGAGGACACCAAAGAGCAAAAGGCAGGTGCAGATGGTAGGCAAGAAGGAACCTAACCAGACACCAGTGGCTTGAGAAGGAAGTCCAAGTTTTTTCTCTCTCTCTCCTTTTCCAGGTACTCAGGGAGCCCCAGGGCCATGGAGCAATTGGTGGGCATGTGCAGCTGACAAGGAGAGTTCTAGCTGAACATTAGTTGCCTAAGAGTATTACCTGGAATTTCCTTCCTTCCTTCCTTCCTCCCTCCATTCCTTCCTTCCTTCCTTCCTTCCTTCTTTTTCCTTTCTTTTATCTCTTCCTTTATTCTTTTTGCCCCTTTTCATTTCCTTTTTTCCTCTTTTATCTTTTTTTCCTTTATTTTATTCAGTTAAAGAGGGGCAAATTTAAAGATTTAGAGTAATTGAAACTAAGTGTCAAAGAAGAACCTTAACATAAAGACAAATAAAAATAAAACCCTATGCAACAGGAAACTATCAAACAGTGTAAACTCACCAAGATGAACAGATGCTTGATATCAGAAAAAATTACAAACCATACTAAGAAATAGAAGGTATGGCACAGTCAAAGTAACAACCTAAAAAGCCAAAAGAGATGTAGAATTTTGAACAACTAATTAAAGATTTCCACAGAAATCTTCAAAAAAAGGAGATGAAGGAAAAAATAAAGGATATTGTTAAGAACTTGGTGAACATACAGAAGAAATTGTAAACATATATTAAAAAAGAAATCTTATGTTAATGAAAGCTACAATAAAAAAATTAAAAGTACAGTAGACTCATACAACAGCAGATTCAAACAGGAAGAGGAAAGCATCAGTGAATTAGAAGATAGCATATATGAAAATGTACAGATAGAACAGACATAGAAAACCATGGAAAAAATGAGCAGGGATTCAGGGAATTGAATGAAAACATGAAAAGCACAAGCATACACATTATGGGTATCCCTAAGTGAGACTAGAAGGGCAAGGGTGTAGAGGAAGTGTTTGAAGAAAAATGGCTGAAACTTTTCAAATTTTTATGAGGGACATGGATGTACATGTTCACAAAAGGCATCTTACTCAAAACAGAATAAATATGAACAGATCTAGCCTAAGACATATACTAATCAGATTGTCAAATGACAAAGATAAAGAGAGAATCTTGAAAGCAGAAAAAGAAAAGAGATACATCACATATAAAGGATGCTCTATAAGATTAAGTGCTGATTTCTCATCTGAAACCATGGAAGTAAAAAGACAGTGCTATGACATAGTTATGGTGCTGAAAGAGAAAAAAAAGGCCGCCAATATTCTGTATCCAACAAAATTATCCTTCAAAAGTGAGGGAGAGATGAAAATATTCACAAAAAAGGCAATTAAGAGTATTGGTCAACAAGAAACCTGCCTTTAAAAAATACTAAAGGAAGATCTGCAGGTTGAAAGGAAAAGACAGGAGAAGGAGGTTTGGTCTAGAGTTTAGAGAGTAAGATTTTTATAAAGTATAACTAAACGGGTCAAAAGGGAAGAGAAATAAGAAATAATATATATAAGCCTAAAGCTATAATGGCTGAAGTAATTACTGAATTTATAGAAATGACAATGAATTTTAATGGATTAAAGGCCCTAATTAAGAGACAGATTGGCTAAATGGATAGAAATATGATCTATATGCTATGCCTAAGAGATTCACATTAGACTGAAGGACACAAATAGGTGCAAGTGAAGGTTGGAAATGATTTTTCTACACAAAGAGTAAACAAAAAAAGACCTGAGGTGGATATCCTAATATTGAACAAAATAGACTTTAAATATAAAATTGTTGTAAGAGACAAGGAAGGACTCTAGAGTCTAAAAAGGGAGTTACTCTACCAAGAAGAAATTACAATCATAAAAGTTTATGCAACATACCAAGATGTCCTCAAATACATGAGGCAAACACTGGCAGAACTGAAGGAAGAAATAGAAACTTCTATACTCATAGTAAGGCACTTCAATACACCACTTTCAGCAACACACAGAACATCTAGACAGAGGATCAATAAAGAAACAGAGATCATGAATAATATATTAAAGGAACTAGACCAAATGATACATACATAACATTGCATCTTCAAACAGCTGGATATACCCTCTTCTCAAACACTCGTGGATTATTCTTCAGGATAAATCATAAGTTAGGTCATAGAATAAGTCTCAAAGAATTTATGAAGTTTGGAATTATACAAATCACTTTCTCTGACCACAAGGGAATGAAGCTGGAACTCTATAATGGGCAAAGAACTAGAAAATTCACATATATATGGAATTTAAACAATAGGCTCTAACAATCAGTGGGTCAAGGAGTAAATTGCAAGAGAAATCAGTAATTATTTTGAGGCAAAAGTAAATGAAAACCCAACATATCAAAACTTATGAGATGTAATTAGGTCAGTATATATAGAGAAATTTATACCCCCAATGCCTACATTAAAAATAGAAGAAAGAACTAAAATCAAAAACTATAACTGCATATCTGGAGGAACCAGAAAAAGAAAGCAAACTAATTCCAAATCAAGAAGAAGAAGATAAATAGCAAGGATTAGAGCAGAATTAAATGAAATTGAGAAAAAAATAGAAAGAATTAACAAAACCTATAGCTGGTTTTTCAGAAGATTCATAAAATTGACAAACCCTTAGCTAGACTAAGAAGAAAAGAAAGAAGATGCAATAAAATCAGAAATGAGAGAAGGGACATAATTACTGACCCTACAGAAATAAAAAGGATAATAGGAGAATATGCTGAAATATTGTATGCCAAAAAATTGGACAACTTAGGTGAAATAGATATATTTCTGGAAACACACAATCTACCTTGATGAAAAAAGTAATAGAAGACATCTACAGACCAATTATAAGTAATAAGATGGAATCAGTCATCAAAAACCTCCAAATAAATATAGGTACCAGATGGTTTCACAGATGAATTCTACATATCATTTCAAAAAGAACTAATACCAATCTACTCAAACTCTTCAAAAGATTTGAGGAGAAGAGAATATTGCCTGGCTCATTCTATGAAGCCAACATCCCCCTAGTACCAAAACACATAAATATCCCACAAGAAAAGAACATTACCAAACCATCTCTAATGAACTTAGGTGAATAAATCCTAGAAAAAAATTTGCAAATTGAATCCAACAACATATAAAATGAATTATACAACAAGATCAAGTGGGTTATACCCATGTATGCAAAGATGGTTCAATATAAGAGAAGCAATTATTGTAAAACACCACATTAACAGATTGAGGGAGAAAAATCACATGATCATCTCTAGCAATGCAGAAATGGTATCTGACAAAATTCAGCATCCTTTCTTGACAAAAATACTTCAAATGATAGAAATAGAAGGAATCTTCCTCAACATGGCCCATTTAATGAAAATATCAGGACATAGAGTAAAATATTATTTTTTACACTCTTAAATGAGATAGTCTAAGAGACATTTAGTAAAATCAAAATGTTCTAGAAAAGTTGAGAATTAGAGAGGAAAGAATCACCTGTTTATAATTATGATTGTTTTTAAATATCTAGGAAATATCATAATAACCTAGGGTTTTCTCATGTCTTTAAGAATATTAAAATAGCCTAGAAGTGTCTAAATGTTCCCTATCAATGGGTAAGTAGGGACAGATATAGGCTTGAGGAAAGAAGAAAAAGGATAAAATTGAAAGAGTTTGACCAAGGCAAAAATTCATAAAGATCTGGTTCACTCACAGCTTAATATGGCCTCCTTTTTTTGCTTTTATCACATCCATCTGCCTTAAAAACTTTTTTTCATTTTTTTTTTATTTTTAAAGTAGGTTTAGATTACATAAATGTTTCATAAAAAATATATGGGATTCCCATATACCCCATTCCCTGCCCCTCCCATATTTTCCACATTAACAACATCCTTCACTAGTGTGGTACATTTGTTACAATTGATGAACACATATTGAAGTATTGCTACTAACCATGGACTATAGTTTACATTATACTTTATACTCTGTCTCACACAATTGTGTAGGCTATGACAAAATATACAATGACCTGTATTCATCATTGTAATGTGTTGCAGGACAATTCCAATGCCCTGAAAATGCCCCCATATTGCACCTATTCTTCCCTCTCCCATCCCTCAGAACCTCTGGTGGCTGCTGCATTTTTTCCAATGATGAGAGTTCTTCCATTGCTAGAATAACAAGTCTATAGTAGAATAATAAGGTCTACTTTAGTCCATTGTTCATTCACCAATCTTGAGAACTTTGGGATGGTGATGGCCATTCTCCTTCTCTTTGAGAAGGAGCCTAGATCCCATGGGGCAGATGGATGGAGCTATCTTCTTTGAAGCTACAGACATTCTCTTTTCCTTGGGATAGGTATTGTCCATTATTATCTCATTTTTAGTTGTCCTGGGTTAGTCCAATGAACTGAAGAGTAGGTGTTGCAACTCTGTTGAAATTCAGGGCTTAGCTGGCAAATGGATGGAGGAAAGATTTAAGTCTCTGGGACATATATTTATCAAGTATAGTGCTAATTATAGGTTTAAATAAATGGGACAGAAGAGCCATGTGTAGGGAACCTGTAAATGAGTCTAACTCTGTTATACTGGAAAGCATAAATTTCAAAGTAAGGCCCCTTAACAAGGTGTTGAATTCTGGAGATGTCTGCCTTGCTTATAGATTCTGGATGTCTCTAAAGCCTTCAGGAGCCCCGCTATTTGAGGCACTGTTTACTGTGGCAGTCAATGAGATCCTGCTGAGACTTGCATAAGTGTAACATCTGGAATGACTTCCTGACTTACTTTGATATATGACTTCTAGCTTCTGTCAGCCTGGTGACTTCTGATGATGTTGCAACTTAAGTAATATGTTTGTGTAATATGAGTGCTTTCAAGCTAAGTTATGGTATCTTTGTTAAAAATTATTATGACGGACTTTAAATTTCTAAAAAATACATTAATAGATAGAATCTTTTAAATTACATGTTTATGACATAAAATAGTTTTTAAATTTCTTATGCTTATACTCATATGCTTAGCAAGTCAATTAATCAAATTCATCATACATTGAATTGTCATTTTTTTTTCAACATCAAGCATTGGGTTACAGGTTGGAAAATGAATGCTAGAAAGGACTACTAGCAAATAGATAATTTCAGTTCAAGAGATTTTGGGTCTGGGTCTAATAAATACTTTCATCACATTTTCAACCATTAAATTGTGTGGGAACTTTAAAAACAAATCAAAACTAATTATAATAAAATATTCAATATTTGTCACAAAGCATTGTCTCTGATGGCATGGGTCTTTTCCTGTATGCTCCTCAAAACTAGAGTCTCCCATGATAAATGATGAACTTAACTGATAAATATTGTATGTTTTCTAACTGCTTCCCCAACCATCAACTCAATTCCCATCTCTCTCCCTGTCCTGGTGCCTCACTATTCCCTGAGACACATCAATATTGAAAGTAGACCAATTAATAAGCCTCTAATGGCCACTATGGGTTCTAGTGAAAAGAAGAGCTGCATGTCTCTCACTTTAATTAAAAATCTAGAAATGATTAAGCTTACTAAGGAAAGCATACTGAAAGCTGAGATCGGACAAAATCTTATACCAAAGAGTTAGCCAAGTTGTGAATGCAAAGGAAACATTCTTGATAGACATTAACTGTGCTATTCCAGTGAACACATGAATGATAAGAAAGTAAACCAGTCTTATTGCTGATATAACAAAAATTTCAATGTTCTGGATTGATGACCAAAGCAGACACAACATTACCTGAATCTGAAGCTTAGTCCATAGAAAGGCCATAACTTTCTTTAATTCTGTCAAGGCAGAGAGAGGTAAGGAAGCTGCAGAAAAAAAGTTTGAAGCTGACAGATATTGGTTCATGAGATTTAAGGAAAGAAGCCCTGTCCATAACATAAAAAGTACAAGATGAAGTAACCTTATATTGGAAGAAGATATCATGGAGGACTTTGATGGATAGAGTAGTCACTGCTTGGCTTCAAAATTTCAAAGGACATTTTGATACTCTTGTCATGGGCTAATGCACCTGGTGACTTTAAGATTAAACCAATGTTCATTTACTATTCTGTAAATCCTAGGGTCCTTAAGAATTAAGTTAAATCTACTCTACCTGTGCTTTATAATTGGAAAAACAACGCCTGGGTGACAGCACATCTGTTTCCAACATGACTTATGGAAAATTTTAACCCCATTATTGAGACATACTGTTCAGAAAGAAGAATCCTCTTAAATGTTACTGGTTATTGGCAATTCAGTTGGTAATCCAGTAACTTTCATGGGGATGTACAATGAGATTAATGTTGTTTTCATGCTTGCAAACACAGCAACCATTCTGCATCTCTTGGATTACGAGTGATTTTGACTTTCTGGTGTTTTCATTTATCAAATACATTTTGGATGGCTCTAGCTGACACAGAGAGTGACTCCTCTGATGGATCAGAGCAAAGTAAATTGAAAACCTTCTGGAAAGGAATCACAATTCTAGGAAAGTAATTACATTTGTGATTCATGGGAGGTGGTCAAATATCAACATTAGCAGCAGTTTGGAAGAAGTCAATTTCTATCCTAATGGATGACATTGAGTGGTTCAAGACTTTAGTGGAGGAAGTAACTGCAGATTTAGTTAAAATAGGAAGTTAAATAGAATTAGAAACATAGCTCAAAGACATGAATATTTGGCTGCAATCTCATGATAATACATCAATGGAATGGATGAGGAGTTGCTTCTTAGGGATGAGCAAAGCAATGTGGTCTCTTGAGATGGAACCTACTCCTGGTGAAGATATTGTGAATATTGCTGAAAGGACAACAAAGGATTTAGAATATTATATAAGCTCAGTTTATAAAGCAATCACAGGGTTTGAGAATATTAACTTCAATTTTGAAAGATGTGCTACTGTGGGCAAAATGCATCAAACAGAATCACATACCACAGAGAAAACTATCATGAAAGAGTTAATCAAGGCAGCAAATTTCACAGTTGTTTTGTTTTAAGAAATTGACACAGCCACACCAACCTTCAGGTACCCCCACCCTGATAAATGAGTAGCCATAAATATCAAAGCAAGGCTCAACACCAGCAAAAAGTTTAGGATTTCTGGAGTTTCAGATGTTAGTTAACATTTTTAGTAATATAGTATTTTTAATTAATGTATGTACATGTTTTTCTGAAATAAATTTATCT
Organism: Cabassous unicinctus; assembly: GCA_029593785.1. NCBI lineage: Eukaryota > Metazoa > Chordata > Mammalia > Cingulata > Chlamyphoridae > Cabassous > Cabassous unicinctus. The sequence goes on along the minus strand of JAQZBX010033289.1, from coordinate 15,626 downwards.
CACAGTTAATAGACTACTGTAGTGTGTAAACATAACTTTATATACACTGGGAAACCAAAAAATGTGTGACTTGCTTTTCTGTGATATTTGTTTCATTGCAGTGGTCTCAAACAAAATCCACAATATCTCCATAGTATGCTTGTAATTCTGGTCTGTAGATGAGTATGCAAAATTCTCCTGGATCATGTAATACAATAATTACTGTGAATATTGCATAAGTCATGACCCTCATATATAGGGGAAAGGGCATCCTAAGTAGAGAAGATAGCAAAAAATAAAACCTGGAAGTGAGAGATAAGTCTGTCTGGAGAATTTAGAGGAGTGCAGTATAATTGCTTAAATCATCTAAACAAAGGAAAACAAAAGAACAAAGGTAGGGGAATAGAAAAGACAACACACAGGTGTCCTTGACATGAAAAATCTATTATATTTTGCAACATTGTATTTTTTCAATGCAGTAATCTCTATGATGATCAAACTGGACATGAGCCAATTTGGGGAGATTTCTGATTATCAGGAGAGGAAGTTCTAAATTATTCCAAGGAAAATAGCCTTTCTTTTAAATTTCTGAAGAGGGGAGTGTCAGGATTAAAGATACCGTTTAGAGAGATACTTCTTGTGTTCTTCAAATACAAGTGTTCACACCGGGAAAAATTTAGACCCTTTAAAGCAAAGGTTCCTACAAGAATAATAGTAATATGTTCTTTATATTTTTGTAATGTCAGAAGTTTTTTAATCCAACTACCAAGGAAAGCTTAACTTCATTCTACAATGATGTGAATAATAGCTATACTAGAGACACAGCATCAGAATCACAATGAATTTCACCTTATTAACTTTAATTCCCAAGGTATCATTTGAGGCCATAACATTTGCAAGGCAATTTTTATCTCCACATTTCTCTGTACAGATGAAAGGATTCAGCAGAGGGGAAATCACAGTATAAAACACAGAGATTTCCTTATCCTTGTTCTCATCGTCAGTAGGTAGGATGTATATATATATAGATAGATAAAGGGCACAAATAACAACATTACAAAAATTATGTGTGAGCTACAGTTTGATAGAGCTTTGTGTCGTGCTGCAGAGGTGTGTGCCCTAAGATTGTACAATATGCTTATGTAAGATGCCACAAGGACAGGGAAAATTAAAACCCCTAAAATCCTTGAATTAATAATAACTAAGACACTAAAAACATGTATATCTTTGCAGACCAGTTTCAAAAGAGGCTTCACATCTCACATGGAGTGATTGATTTGATTAGGGCCACAGAAAGGTAAATTGAGTACCATGAGCAGAAGAGCAATAGAATGGCAAAAACCCACAATCCAGGCCATGATAATCAGCATGTTACATCTCTGCCAGTTCATGATGATCATGTAGTGCAGGGGATTCACAATGGCTATATAATGATAAAAAGCCATAGACACCAAGATGAATATTTCCACAGCTGCCAGTAAGTGCATAGTGAAGAGCTGGTTCACACAGTTGTTATAGGAAATGATTTTTCTTTCTGAACATAGGTCTCTGATTAGCTGGAGAATTACAACAGAAGTGAAGGAGGGGTCCATGAGGGACAGCTGGCCAGGAAAATAGTACACTGGTTGTTCAATTAGATGGCTGCAGGTAATTGTGAGTAAGATGATGAAGTTTCCCTTTAAGACCACCAAGCAACTGAGCAGTAACAGGAAACAGAGTAGTAGCTCTATCTGCTTGTCCTCCCATAACCCCAAGAAGACAAATTCAGTGACATTGTTCTGATTTTCCATGAGGTAATGTGAGTCTAGAGTAGACAACAGAAATTTAATTTATCTGAAATAATACAGAATATTAAACATGGAATAGCATGTTTACACTTGGTGTGAATTATAAATTTAAAAATATTGCAGGTTATGGTAGATTTATTACAGGTTTTATCATTTAAAACCTCTTTAAGTTAGGACATTTTTGTCATGTTGAATGATTCTTTAATGAGAACATACTTTAATCCTCATATTTTCTATATATTTTATATATATTAACTCTCATAACAATGCAAACCTAAGTACGTACTATTCTTATACTCATTTTATATATGGGGTATTAGAGGCATTGGAGGGTTCAATTACTTACACCACATCATTAAGATATACAGTAGCAGAACTAAGATATGAACCTTTAACCCTATGCCAGATTCCATGCTCTTCAAGGCTATGCTGTGTCAGCCAAAGGCCAAATTGAAGCAGCTATTTTCAGTCTCTGCTAAATAAATGAGGTGTTTCTCCTTCTCTATCAATAACTACTTGCATAATTGTAAACAACACCCTCCCTTTTTCTATCCTACTAATAATTTGTGGGGAGACCCAAATCACCCTATAATTCTACACCTCCACTGAAACTAAATATTTATTCTTGAAAAAAAAAATCAAGATTTTAATCATACCATAGAAATAATATAATTTAGTTGTTAATATTTTCAATGATTTTACTTCTCATATATGGTTGAAGTTCAGAACATTGGTTTGCTAGAAATAGGGAATTAGATACAACAATTGCTACTTCTCTGATTATATCAATATGGGATGTTATTAAAGCTTCACCTTTCTCCTAATTATGTTCAAGGAATATTTTGAGGATGCTATTAGAAAAACTTTAGAAAGGTAAATGTTCTCTCTTGGCAGGATGAATGAAGTAATAAGATAAAAGAATTACCTGCTCATTTGAACATACATTTAGTAGTGTGCAGACACTCACAGTGTATCCTGGAGGAAGGATCTAATATGTTGAAAGCATTACCTTTAGCTCATGTCAAAAGGCCCTCCTCATCCAAATCATCTTTTGCTAAAAAAAACTATTATTTTCAATCGGTTGCTGTTTGGATATTATTTTACAGTATGGGAACAATTAGATAAAGTGTACTGATCCCTAGTCTAAGGAACATGAATATGAGCATACAGTTTTGAATATTCTAATAGTTCTACATTGCTAGCACTAATCATCTCATTCTGTTGAGATCTCTTATCCAACTTGCAAGTGAAACCAAAGTTACTGGGTCCATTTACCTTCTGTCAAGAGCAAAAGAAATGAAGCTGATCATATCAGAAGGGCTTAAGATTCTAACATAAAACATGTTCTCAGAACACATCCCTGAAAGTGATTTGCTGAGGATAAACACTTGTGTATTAAAATGGGATTCCATTTTATTCTGTATTCTGGTCTCAAAATTCAACTTAACATAGCACATATTCACAAATTGAGAATATCCAAACCTGCCTTCTGTGTATGTCAATTAATCTAATATTTTAAAGAACTTAATATATCTAGGAATAAATTTGCAGTAGAACTATAGAAAATATTCTAGAATAACTAGAGAACTGAACTATAAAAAGCCAAACTCTTGGTTTAGAATATTTCCCTAATTTTGGTGCAAACCTCAGGATCTCTGAACATTTGGGTCCAGGCTTGCTGTACTACAATGATTCCACAACAACTGGAAAAACACACACCTAAGTAGGAAAAGATCCTTAAAATCATGGCCCAGAGATTAGTTACTGGGAATCATCTTCAAAAGCAAAATCATGCTGAAATATTTCCTGGAACTATCCTCATATCATTTCATTTCTGGTCTTATTCTAATGCTTAAAATCTCCCTCAACTATATGCAAATCCATTCTCTCTCTTCCCTTTCCTCCTAACCTCCCTCCCTCCCTCTCTCTCTTTCTTTCTTTGTCTTTTTGTCACTCCCTCTCTCTTCCCTTCTCCTGCTCCCTTCCACTCTGTCAAAAATACACACAAACACACACACACACACACTCATGCATCTGTACATAATCACATGCAAAAAAATGCAATGTTTTGGGTATAATTTCCAGTGCACCTTTTTCCTAACTAAACCTCAGTCTCTGCCGAAAGCCCCTTTTCCCTTACAAATTAAGTCTCTGGAGAAAAATTATACTAGGAAATATGTGCTTTCTATATTTTGAAATAAAAAAAGAATAAGAAAATTGAAGAAGGAAAAGGAGAAAACCAAAGAAGGAAAAAGCTGTTGAGATGTGTAAATGAGGTCTAAGTAGACAAGAGGATATGGATAGTATGAAATCCCAACAATGGCTAATATATCTGTTTTTTTTCAGATTCTTTTACTATTTATCACATTTATTATAAAGAAAAAATTGTGAAAGTGAAATTCATATGCTTAATTATTTGATGAATTTAGTATAAAATATTTAAGTACCATAAATTTTATGTACTATATTCCAGGCACCTTATTATATATTTTACATATACCCATTAATTTATCTACATTACATCCTTGTGAGGGTTTATTACTACACGAATAGCTTTGGAGAACATTTTTACATTATTGAGGTGTGTGTGTATATATGTTTATTACAACCAAAGCCCAAGTTTACAGAAATGCTAAGGGAAAGACTGAATCTGGGTCTTTTGAATGATTCTTAACCCAAACATTTTTCACTATGGTTAAATACTTTTTCTCAAATACAAATACAGGTTAAAACCTTAATTTGTTCCCAAATTGTCATCCATATTTTCTAAATGGCCTCTCCTGAAAATAGCTAACAGGACTGTATTCCACAGGAATATAAACTTACAAATTTGGAAATACTAAGGTCAAAGTTTATACAAAACAAAGAAACATTGAGGTCACAATGATTTAATCTCAAAGTTTGTTTTTTTCTTAATTGGTGAATAATAAATCATCATGTTCAATTCTTCTACAACAATTTCCTCTTCTTTGTCAAGATGGCCCTTTAGACTGGGTTCTTGCCTATTTCTGGATTGTGCTACAGACTAGCAAACTGATGCAGAAAGCTTTGGACTCTTATGCAAATCTGTCATCAAAAAAGCATCTTTTGGGGAACCCTTGCTCAGAACACTTTAAATTAAAAGGTATAAGAAGGACCAGAGGGAAAATCTCCCATGTGTTTTTCCAGCAGCCAAATATACATTCTTATAATTAAAGAAATAAAGCCAATACTATTACAGTTGTCATATAGACTGCTTTAAGGCTTGTTTCTCTTGCATTCATTTCTTCAGGGCCATCATATAAAAGGTTCAGGAATACTGTTATGTATGGCACTGATGAAATATTATAGATACCTGTTTTTTCTATCTATACTCTATCCTATAATTATCTTCACAAAGGCTATATTCACTAATTTTTTTTGCCATGGTATGAAATATATACTTAAGAAATGTTTAATTCTTCTTTATCATCTAACTGCATCAATTTGATAACAGAATTTCAAAAGAGCATTACGATTTTCCTTAGCAAGACAAAATTTTTGCCATTATAATGGAGATTGAAAAACATTTCTAGAACTTTAATTACACCCATTTGAAAGTCCACAGTGATGTACACTTTTGAGTTACTAGATACCTATGAGTCTTAGGGTAATTTGAATTAGGAAAATCCACAATTATTAATCAATTTTTATTGCATTAGCTTTTGTTTTTTATGTTTGTCTTACTTTCCCCCTGGTTTGGGGGAGACAGACAGTGCCAGTAGAATCTAAAGATAACAGAGTAGAATTAATCTTACCCCTTTGTTTAGAGCAGACTATACAAGTTTCCATGCCAGGTTCCTAATGCTTATTTTATTTTACATGATTTTTCCTTTATTCATGCATTTTCCCTTTTCCTCACCTGGCAACCCATTTCACTCTATGTGTTAGACAGGGTTCTCCAGGGAAAAAAACCTACAGGATATGTGTGTGTGTGTGTACATATGAATATGTTTGTATATATCTATACGTGTGTATGTAAATAACTATAAATGAGGGAAAAAGATAGCAATAAATGATTATATATATTTGGAAATTAAAAGTATATTCTATTAAATATACTATTTAATAAATAAACAATATTAGAAATGTTTATAAATACCTAAAATTGAATGATAATGAACTGTTTTCCATTCTGACATGTAAAGAGCTTGGATAGTCATCACCCCTACCATCTCAACAAGATAAAAGCTGAAAAACTGCCTATCAACTAAACTGAGAACTTTTATAGAAGGGAGTTTCCAGGGAAAACTTCCTTCTAGAGAACTGCAGAGACAGGCAAATAAAAAATGATCAAAATTTATCTGGAGCAGAAACCACAGGTTTAGTCAGCCACAGGAAAGAAAAGTAAAGGGTAATTGATGAATCGCTGGATTCCAAGCACGGGCAAAATTTGTAGGTGGACAGGCCTTAGGGGCACCGCACACTTACATGAGTCTTACCTTCAGGAGCCCCATCTGATTCCGATTCTGAATTTCAGAGAAAAACTCCTTCTGTTTCTAGCAGGGGAGTTGAAAACTGACCACTCTGAAATAAAACCAGAGCAGTCTCTTCTCATTTATAAATGCCTACCCTCAAGGAAAACCAAAGTGGGTATTTCCAGAGTCTAACCTACATGGGGAAAGGGAAATACCAAACTTCAGTTCTTTCTAGCCTTCCAATATCATGTAAGGATTGAAATTACAATGTATAATGTTAACACTAGTGTCATTAAGAAATAAAAGGTTTAGTAATAAGTGATCTAAGTGCCCTAAGTATCAAAATATAAAAACAAAGTAATCCAAACAATATAGATGCAACTATATATTAAAAACAAGGAAAGACTTCCCAAGGACATACCTAATATTTCTAAATAGAGAATATCAGCAAAGACAAAAATTTGGTTTTATGAAAGGCTTAAAAAAAATCTGAAGAATTTACCTTGATCAATGAAAAGAGAGAAAAAACACAAAAAGCCAATATGATGGAACGATTATATGTTGCTCCTAGTGGTAAAAAATTGTACAGATACCTTAAAATATTCTTTGAGGATAACCATTAAGTCTATCCTAAATTATGATCCAACTATTCTATTTCTAGTTATGTTTTTACAAAACCATTAATTTGTATGGCAATCATTAAAGTACCATCAGTTATCATTAGGTGAGAGTTTCATACATGGTCTTATTTGGAAAAATGAGTTTAATGAGCATATCCTCAAACCTCTAGAAATTAGTGTTCTTCCTTGCAATAAATTTTAAAGAACATATGAGACAATTAATTTCATAAAGGGAGAAATAAATTACCCTTGGGATTAAAATGAGATCTATTATACCGATTTCTTTATTTCTCAATTGATTTCGCTGGCCAGTAAATGGTAGATGAATAAATATCAAATATAAATTTAAAATTTTTAACTAAATTACAGATTTAACTTCTCAATTACCACAGAATATGGCAATATGTCACCATATGGCCCTCCAGGAAAGCCTGAAATTTCACTAAAATTATCACTAAATTTTAAAATTATAATCCACTGCTCAATATAGCACTGCATTAAATGCTTTGACACAGATGATTTTTTGTAAGTACTCTAACTAGTCCACGTCAGAAGACCACAAAATTATGTTTCTAAATCATTTTGCATGGTATAATTAGTATTTGATTTGTAGTTTCTTGAAACTTCTAAGTTCTATTATTCTCATGCATTGCCTTCATGATAGCAAGGAATAATTAAATTTGAGGTAGTTTCTATCTGTTTTATTCCATATTCATTGTGTTATTCATTCAAAAATAATGCTTGGCACCTGTGATGGTTAAGTTCATGTGTCAAGTTGGCCAGGTTATAGTGCCTAGTTGTTTGATCATGAAAGCACTGTTTTGATTGTTGCTGTGAGACTATTTCATGAAATAAAATCATCAGTAAATTTATTGCATCTATGGCTGATCAAATCTAAATTCAACTAAGGAGACTGCCTTCAACAATGAGAAAAGTCCCATCCAATCAGATGAAGACCTTTAAAAGAGAAGTAATGATTTCAGCAGTCAGAAGGGAGAATTTCCATCTCTAATTCAGCCAACCCAGCATCTACTGGGAAATTCATTGAAAATCTTCATTGGAGTTCTCAACTTTCAGCCTCTCTTAGAGAATTTGGAATTGCCCATTTCCACAATCTTTGAGGCAATTCTTATAGAAAATCTCATAATATTTACATAATATACATATTAATATATACTATACATGTAATATTTATATATTTAGTTCTTTTCCCTAGAAATACTGATTAGTACAACACCAATACATTCTCATGACATTTGTCATCTCTGAACTTCTCAGAATATAGATTATAGGATTGAACATAGGTGCAATGGTGGTGTAAAATAATACCTACCTTAAGGATAAAATATTTGCACTAAGTAGTCTAAGGTTAGCAAACATTGAAGGACCCCCCCCAAAAAAAGGACCCAGAGTGATATGAGACCCACAGGGAGAGAGAGTTTGCATCTTCCCACAAATGAGTCATTTCACTGGTGAATAATGTAATGACTTCAGAAACAAATAAGACAACACAGGTTACTAAGGCAATCCTACCTGAATTTGCAACCACAAGGACACCAGTGATGTAGGTACCATTACAGGAAATATTTAGCAATGAGAAAATATTGCAGAAACAGTGATAACTTAATCTGACCACAAAAGGGCAAATGGATTGTTATGGATAATTAAGGAAAGGATGGACTGCCCCACCACATGCCCAAGCAGCTAGGACTAAAAGATTGCCTTTGGCACTGTTCATGATAATAATGTAGTGCAGAGGATTTCAGATGGCAATGTAGCTATCAAAGGACATGGAAGCAATAATGCAGACCCAATACCTTCAAAGAAATGTGTGGTAAAGAACTGAAACTTGCAATTTTTGTAGGAGATGGCTTTATCCTCATTAATAAGTCACCAGTCAGTTTGGCTGAAACACTAGAGGTTTAGCATATTTCCATAAAAGATAAATGGCTGAGGAAATAGTCCATGGGTTAGTGAAAAAGGGAGCTGCATTGAATGGAGGACAGGATCAGGAGGTTTACTACCAAGAAGGAAACAAAACAAAATAAGAGAAACAAAAGCAAAATATATGTATATTCTGGCCATAGGAAAGTCCCAAAGTGACTAATTCTGAGATGCTCCTATTCCTTTCCATATATCTCAAATGGGTTAAGATCATAAAATATATTTTATTCCTGTAAATTATGTCATTTATAAAACAAAAAAAAGTTTAATTTACCTAATGAAAATAAAACATTTTGCCTATTTTTAAATGTATTGCCTTAGCCATAGGATCAACTTTCCTTCTCAGCATAATCTGGAACACTTCCTTGAATGATTAAAAAATGAATCATTAAATTCAAATGTTTAAAGCACTCTTGTTTAATTTGGAAAATTTGAATTTGCTAAAACTCCTGAGAAAATCAGTATCAGGTACAGAGTGTTTTGTAGTTGAGTGTAACCATATATCGAATAATTAAGTAGTGGTCATTGTCCTACCCTTTAATTATTACAACTGATACAGATTGTTAATGAAGTGGTATATTGTTAATTATCAAATGCATTTATTTCCCTAAAATAAATTGATTTAAATAATTGTTATATGTGGGTTGGTGAACTACTTAAAGATCACTCGTTTAATCCAAGTCCACAATTCCCAATAAAAGTCAGTCAGATGACAGGAATCTCAGTAATGTTTTCGAATCAGTAAGTTATACACTGTTGACACTAGAAGATAGAATCTGGATTCTCATTCAGTTTGGTGCCTTATCTCATGTGTAAAGGCAGAACTGGATGTGGGAAGAGTATCACGGGATGTAGCAGTGGGAGAAACTGCTGTGAATACTCATTTTTGTTGAAAAGATTATGGAATTTGACAAGCTACCTGATCACTCAGTATTCCTGAATAGTTATGCAAATATTTAACTGGTATTTAATATAAATATATGGTTGAGAATTCTCAGACATTAAATCATTTTGAAATAATTGTACTGAAGTTTTACCTAATGTACATTCTGTAGGTCAAATTCTTGCTTGCTGTCCAGATCTTATAAGTGTTTAATACACAATGGCACCTAAAATCCCATCCTGAATTCTGAGGGAACATTCTACTATGATCACTGCTGTTAACAGAGATGAAAAGGAAATGTGAGTAGATTCAGATGAGAAGAATCATTGTTATTAAAATGTATAATATTTTTGACAAGAGAAATAGAGGCAAATACCTATAAAAGAATTGAAATAAAATGATGAAAAGAAAGAAACATTAAACAATCACTGTGTAAGTGCTTAAAACAATGGCAACATAATCAGAGGAATGTAAAATAAACTAAGCAGTTGAAAGCACTGAGCTCATTGTTTAAACTCCTTAAGCCTCATTTTGTCAATTATATCATTGTGAAATCATTTCAGCATTCAGAAATATGGGGAATACATGAGTAGTATGAAATACCCTGGTGTCATACATGGTTAATGCAATGCATTTTTTTAAAATTTTTTACTCTTTTTTTGAGTAGCTTAGCAACTACTATAATTGTCCAGCACATATATACAACAATTTCAAATTAAGAAGCAAGAAAGAAAAGAAAAGAAAAAAGAAACAAAACATAGAGTTAATGGGGGTAATGAAGTAAATTTCAATTTTTACAATTCATTAGTGAAAAAAAAGATTCTGATGATTGACTATTTTAGGAACATTTCTAACACTAATTCCTCATCTGATTTTTCTATTACCATAAAAATATTGTGAAATTATCACTTTCATTAAAAAAAAAAATTAACACCAATCCTGTTGCTCTTCCAAACAGGCTCTTCCAAAAAATTGAAGAGGAAGGAAAATTATCCAACACATTTTAAGAAGCCAACATCACCCTAACACCTTCATTCTTAATAGAAGAGCTTTTAATTAATATTCAAGTATAGAATGAAAAACTTTTCTTTGAATCTCTTCTTCATACATTATGTATTATTACATTAAATCAATAGCATTATATATGGAAATATAGCTGATGCAGTTCAGGTTGATCATAGCTTCTGTTAACTTAGTTTGAATCTCCACACTGATGGAAAATTAATGAAGAATTGGTAAACACCTGTGGCATTTTTTACTATAAATTTTAACCATGATTTCTGTCATTAATACTCTTCACCTTTCCTAAAAAATCTGTGATACATCTTCATCCCTAAATTTGTGACTATCGTTCCACATCAACTCATTTTTAATTCCCTCCTCGTTTATTTCAAAGATTATTTTAACCATGTCACAATCAAAATTTTAAAAAAATCTTTTGCAATCAATTGGATCTTAACTACAATTGATTTTATTTCTGTGGTGCAGCTTTAAGATTTAGAATTAACTTATAGACAAGTCTTACAGAGTAAGTCCTCTCTATATAGCTCCATTTGTACAATGTAAATATTTCCTCACCTATAAGTTAAAAGAATATTTTTTATTTTGAAATAATACTTAAAATATTGTTTTGGACAACTCAATGTAATTGCCTAATCATTTAAATGGACATAAAAAGAAAACATTATTTTCATCAATTGCCAGTATATAAAACACACCTTAATTGTTCTCCCCCCTCCGGTGAAAATAAAATGAGAAAATTATGCTTTACATTTGTAGAGATGACTCCAAAAATGTAAAGTTAGTATAGTACTCAGGCAAAGCCATACAAGGATCTATATGCCTTTATTGATACAAAATCAATATCATTGCTAATTAAATGTGTTCTGTCATTCAGACAAGTCACTTTTAATTTAAAAAGTGTCTGAAACACCAGTTTTCTCCATTCCCAAGGCCATAAGTGATTTTCATTTCCCTTCCTGGACATCCCTTTTTATGGGTTAGGTTTCCCATAAAATAAAGATTTTTCCTATATAAACAGCCACTTGATTTCTATCCCCTTAATTTTAGAATACAAAGGAACCTTAATTTCTATTCTGGACTTAGCCATTAATTTTATTAGTGAATTCTACAATTGACTTGATTTACTTCCAAAATAATTTCTTCATCCAAGTTGAGAGACTTAAATCTCCTTTACCTAAAACAGTGAGTTCTGAGTTTCAAATTTAAAAATAAAGAACTTTGAAAAGATAAGATACTATGTAATGAATATGGAATTATATTCAGTTTGACATTCATACAAGAGTAACAATATTTAAGAAAGGTAAAAATTCCTTGAGGCTTTCCTGGGTTGATTATATACAGAATGCCTCATTAGCATTTAGAAAGTAAGAAAAGGAAACAAGAGTTATCTGAGCTCAGAGAACAAATGCATAAACCATTAAAGATGTCAAATTGAAACAACAATAAATTTAATGTTAAAATCCCCACTGTTTCTATAACCTAATTATTTCACAGAAATCCAAGATATCTTCACTCTTATTGGCATGGAACTACTTCAGCCATTCTAATTGTATGTTAGGTGGAAATGGATTAATAAATTAAGCCAAATTCTCTAATTCTATAAAAATATACATATAAGTCAAACACAAACTATAAACTCACCCAGTTTCTTTCTCCAACATATGTAGAAGAAATCGTTACCATCATAAACATCACAGGTAAGAATGGCAGTTAACAAAGTCCAGAGAAATAAGATAAACACAGATTCCAGTTTAGAGATAACTCCACTGGATTTTTAGTGCCCTGTTTGGAGTCTTTGGGTAAGTTTATTTATCAGGTAGTTGATGTTGCAGGGACAGTGTCTTCTCACTACCTTATATAATGCAAATCACTTTTTCTTAATTAACACTTTGTTGACTTTTTACCAAAAGATTTTATATTTTTTTCCTATGGGAATTCTCTCCACAACTAAGCATAATTTTTCTGTCACTGAGTGACCTACTTATCACAAGCTCTTCAGGCAACTCTTTGAATTTATTAGTATCCTAATCACAAAACAAATAAGTGTTTGAAAATCAGAGATTAACTCTGTATTCAACTCCATTTAACAATTAATTATGTATCATAGGGAGTAAAAAATAAATTACGCTTATGTCATATACAAGAAGGAAAGAGAAATAATTTAACACACAATTTCTAATCTTTCTTCAATTATTGTGGATCCATTCCTATTCTTTTCCTCTCATTGAGTTCTCTCATTCCTCATTGAAATGCTGGTTATTCTCCTAATGTTCAGTATGTTACTGGATTTAATCTAGGTTCTTGACTTATGCTGCAGAAATGAATTTCAGAGTATGCCGTGTTAGTTAGTCCAGTAATTTATTAAGGTAGGGAGGGAAGAGAAATGTGACAAAATAACAGATCACAGGTCCTTAGTACAGTGTATGGGGCTTAAAAGCGATAAGGAGGGCTGATTTATAGACTACAATTTCCCATTATAAATCACAAATATCCAGGTTTCATTTGTGTGTTGATCCACACAGGGGGAACACTGCGAGAGCAGGGTGCAGAAGCCACAAGGGCAGAGAGCAGGGCGGGAGCCAGGAGCCAGGAGCAGGAGAGCGATTTGACCTTTGTGCCTGCTTTTAAAACTTTTAATTATTCCACCCTTTTGTTAATGGAATGGGAGGATTACTAGGTGTTTGCTGTTTTGATTGATTATCTTAGCCATCAATACCCCAGGAGGGCCCAATTATAAGGCTTCTGAAGACTATTTGGGGCTTCTCCTGGCTTCCAGGAGAAATCTTGTGAGGGTCTTCCAGCAACATCTTGGGGTATTGATGTCCACATGGACTTATTGCCGGGTTCCAGATCCATCTATTGATTGCCTATTTTACTAGCTGGCTTCATTCCCTCCTCTGAGAGTTTGCACCTTTATTCTTAAAGGGGTGTTGAAGGGAGATGTTCATTCTTCTGTAACTACTTCCTGCTGGTTAGGGGCAATAGGCCCTCCCTGACAAGGTGTAAAACCTCTGGCTATTCGGTTGGAGGAAGATGGATCTGGAATCTTGATTGAAGCTGGTTAAAATCCCCATATGGCTAACAAGATGTTGATCCTGGAAGATATAAACTGGATTAGAATCTTGAGCATATGTGGTCCCATTCAGAGAATACTGGACCACAAAAATAGAGAAGGCCAGGTGGCTGTAAAGGATGCATTTTCCCAAAGTTGGTGGAAAACAGTATTCCTCTTTCAGTTGTATTATGCTGTTGGTTAACTCTAGAGAGAAGAGATTGCAATAGACAATGGGGTTAGGTATAAATTCCCAATCCCATGGTTCCTATGGTAGAGGAGAGGAATGAGAAAAGGCATTGCTCTTTTTAGCTAAACTACAGGAGATAAAAACAGACAAAGTTTCTTAAGGGGTGTCTGGTTTGCCCTCCCCATAACAATAGGCATCTGGGCTAGAGTTAGAGGGAACAGTTGGCTTTGACATAGACACTACTTAGCTTTGTCTCTTAAAGAGTTATCTCAGGCCATCCAATGACTGGCACTGGTGCGTCTTGTCAGATGCTTCTATTGAGCTGGCAATTTCCTTGTCAGCTGGCTTCCCTCTGGATTAGTGCACCAAGATGGAAATTGCTTTAACTTTAATACCTGTGGGAGTGATCAGAACTATAGAGTAAAGTTCATTCCACTTTGGCTCTAATTGAGAGACCTGTTTTCTTAAGTTTTGATCAGAACCTGGTTTCCAGGTCCTTGTTGAGGAAAGGTTGTCCATGGATCATCTCAAAGGGGCTAAGTTGAAGTAGGTCTTAGCCACCTCATTTGCCATTTCCCTTCTGGTGGGAGATGCTTATCCCTGACAGGATGGCATGTGGGTGAAATTTATCTGCCAGTCCTTCCTAGGATGTGATCCCTGCCTCTGTCCAGGGGGATTTAAGTGGGGAGGATGCATGCAATTAATGATGCCAGTTGTTTGAGTTATTAACTCCTGGTAACTTTTTGACTGTTTTCACTAGGCCCTGTCCTTCAAAAACCAATTTAGCTAAGCTGGTTAGGGCATCCCTCCCCTGATGAGTGGCTTGGTGAAGTCCATGAAGGACCTTCCACTGCACTGCTCCTGGCAGGTAGACTTGAATGTCCTTAACAAGCCACCCATCAGCTTCCACAGTAAACGCCAGGCTATATGCCTTGGTTTGTTAATCCAGGGTATACTTTGGAACATTAAGTACTGGTACAGGTGCTGGAACAGGGGTAAGAGGATACCTGGGTTAAGCACGTTCATTAACTATTTAGAAAATGAAGTTTACCAAGACTTTTAACATGTTCAATGTCCCTCTGCATATGATCTAGAATAGAAAAGATCACTGGGAAGCGGGTGTGGCTCAATTGATAGAGCTCCCATTTACCATATGGGAGGCCCCGGGTTCACTTCCCAGGGCCTCCTTGTGAGGGCAGACCGGCCCGCACAGCGTGGTGGGCTGATGCAGCAAGACCTCACAACAGGAAGCAGGTGTTGCTCAATCAATAGAGCCCCTGTTTACCATGTGGGAGGCCCCAGGTTCACTTCCCTGGGCCTCCTTGTGAGGGCAGGCCGACCTGTGAGGCGCGGTGGGCTGGTGCCATGGGACCTCACAGCAAGGGGGAGATAAGCAGACACGGAAAAAACACACAGCGAGTGGACACGGCGAACACAAGCAGCAAGGGGATAAATAAATAAATAAATCTTTAAAAAAAAAAAAAAAGAAATGATATCACCATAATCATGAAACATATATCTAGAGTAGGAGAGATATAGGTACAGTACTTAATATTAATTAATGCACTACCCAATGTATAAGATTTTTTCTTTGAGCTGTAAGTAATAGATTTAGGTTCCAGGTTTGCAATACTTTACGTTATCTCTCCATGGGAGCAGGCCATAATGCCAATTGTGTTTAAGTTCTACTCACAGTACTCTGGTGATCATTG
>JAQZBX010033288.1:0-19183 GCA_029593785.1 Cabassous unicinctus | reverse complement strand
CTTCCACCTCCTGGGCTAGCGCAAATAAAGCTGAGGCGAACATTGAAGTACAATGATCTGTCCCAGTGTCCTTATTTTCAGTTTTCATGGGCAGAAACCGAGGAGGGGGATTCTGGGTTATAGGGTAATGCTATGTTTAACTTTCTGAGGAACGGCCAATGGGCCTTGCTTTTGTTGCAGAGCTAGATGCCAAGACAGAAAACAAACCCAGTGAAAGAGGGGGCCTGGGGTGTGGCCCTTCAGCGATTTCCTTCTGTCTGTGCCAGGGGACAGAGGGACATCCTGGTGGCAGGAAGAATGTCTTATAGAGGACATGTCCTATTTCCAGGGAATGGGGTGGCTCTAGAGACAGCCCAGTAGATGCCAGGCAGGGTCTTCTTGGGAACTGGGACCACAGAGCTGATTCTCTGGGGCGACTCCTCAGTCACACCCCATCATCTCATGACTGCGCAGCATCTAGGAGGTACAAGAGCCTGACTTGACCCTCAGCCCCAAGCCAGGGGCCATGTCTCACTGACCTTGAGAACTTGCCATGGGCCCAGCCCTGTTGAGATCCGCATCATTGGTCCTGGGAAGGGTGGCCTCAGTGTGGTGGGGAGGTGGCCCCACCAAGGGATCTCAGGGCTCCAATCCCTGCAAAAGAAGTTGTCTGTGTCCTCAGGATGTAATGCAGGACATCAGCTCTGGGCAGGGCCTGGCGGGAACTTGTGGTGGCCCTCACCTGCCATGGAAAAGCTGCAGGCAGGACCAGCAGCTCAGAAGCCACCTGGTGCCAGGGCAGCTCCGACACCAGATGCTTGTAGGCCCCACACTGCTCGGATGCCCATACCTTGGGGCCTCAGAGAAGATCTGGACAGGTTGGCCAGCCGTGATTGCTTGGCCAAGTGAGGCCTCCTGGCCTGTGCTGTTGAATTGTCCCCATGTGCCCCTGGCAGCCCCCACCTCACTGTGTTCTGCTTTCTTCTCCTGGATGGGATGACAACTGCTCCCCATCATTGTCAAGCTCTTCAGGAGAATTTCCCCTCCCCATGGAGAGGGATTAGGTCCCTCAGGGGTCCTGCTGCCACCTGGACACAGGAAGCCCTCCATAAATATTTAGGGAATGAACAAAACTGACACAACACTGGGAGAACTCGGGGATGGGCACAGGAGGGGAAACTGAGATAGTGGGTATAGGCTGCCCAACACCAATGCTGGATAGGGGCAGCACCAGGCCAGATTTGAGACCAGCACACAGGCCACCCTGACCTGTTCCGATGCTGCTCCAGGACATCCTGGGGATCCCTGGTCCATGGCACCACCTGGCAGGAGAGGCCAAAAGCTCCAGAGTCAGCCAGCCACCTTAGGGGAGACACCTCCCCACAGCCTGGTGGGGAACCAGACCCTCAAGTTTACCCTGGCCTGCGTGGCCCCAACATTCACCCTGCACTGCTGACGTACAGGGTGTGCACAGCAGGAATTTTGCGTTTCATCGCATAGCAGGCCAGAAGTCCAAACCTAAGGGTGCTTTCTCCAGGGTCTGTGGTGTCCCAGCAGTGGCCTGCCAGCACCCCATAGCTGCCCCTGCTCCCATCACATGGCCTTCATCTCCTTCCAAGACCCTCTACTTTAAGACTCCAGCCACACAGGGCCAAGGCCCCTCCCGATTTGGTTTGGCCTCATCTTAACCAGTAACATCTTCCAAGATTCTACTTACAGGTGGGTTCACCCCACGAGACCCGGATTAGGACTGGAGCTGTCTTTGTGGGGAACCCGAGTCAAACCAGAAGAGGTGGGCATACCCCTGCCCACCTCCCCAGCCAGCAGCACCTCGTGTCCAGCTGGCCATTCTGAGGCCCAAATGGAATCTTGTTGGGGAAGCTGGAAGGGGACAGGCCAGTGAGGGTCAAATAGAGGAAACATTTGTCCAGGTGCTAGACAAGCAGAGGAAGAAATTTCCATCCATCTCAGCCTTCCAAGGCTGTCACAACCAAGTATCACCAATTGGGGGACTTGAGACAACAGAGATCTGTGGTCTCACAGCCCTGGAGGCCAGGAGTTTGAAATCCATACTATGGAACCCTTCCCTGTGCCCTCCTTTTCTGGTGGTGGTGGCAATCCTTTGTTCTCCACCCCAGTCATCATGTGGCTGTCTCCCCAGTGTCCATCTGTGTCCACTCTCCCTCTTCTCATGAGGATAACAGCCCTGTTGGATCAGGGCCCACTAACCTCTAGTTTGTCTCAGTTTAACAAACCACATCTGCAAAGAACCTATTTTCAAATAACCTTTCCATTCCCAGGACCAGGAGTTAGGAGTCAAACATGTCTTTTTGGGGGATACAGTTCACCCCATAACACCAACTTGCCCAAAATAGATTTCTTTGGAGTGGAACCTCAACCCAAAGTGCTCCATGTGGCCGAGGCAGAAAGCTGATGCATGACAGGACCATTTTTCAATCCTCAGGGCCCACTGGGGCCTGGTGACATTGGGGCTGGGAAGTCTGAGCTGCCATGGACAGTCATCACACCTCGGGCGCTGCTCCCAAAAGATGGAGCCGTTCTCTGTCCACCCATCTGCTGCTGGGCTACACAGCTAGACATTGTGTTTAGTTCATGGGGCATGGGATGGAGACTGAGTGTCATGAGGGGGCAGACGGAGCAGGCAGCGGCCACATTGGGCTCCTTCCCTCCCACCATGGGCCAGGCCTGAGCCAGAGACCACTGTCCTCAGCCACTATCAGCCAGGTCATTTCAGGGTGAGCCCACCAGGCATGACTGAGGGGAGACTCAGTGGGAAAGGTGGTGCCGACAGGGAGCAGACACTGGGAGAGCAATCCAGGCAGGGGCAGGTGGGAGAATGCATGGAACATTCTGGAAGCTTCATGATGAGGTGAGGAGTTTGGGGAGTTGGAGGGCTGTGTTCTTACTTTTGATTTGGCTATCAAGTGAGCGGCCATTTGGGGGAGGTCGGGGAGGAGGCTGGATGCGTGCCTGATGGGTTAATGGGGAATGGGGGTCAGACATGAGGGGGCATGGAGAGGGCCAGGAATAGATGGAGTGGTAAGATGAGTGGGACTTCAAGGATGACACGTGACCCCCACTCTGGGCCTTTCCCCTTCTCAGCCTGTGTGTCCCTGTCATGCACTCCCTGATCATGTCCTGCTTGGAGCCTGTTAGTAATGACAAGTCCTGCTGGAAAATACCTGCTCAGCTTTCCTGATAGTTTCCTACAATTCTATGGCCACAGCACACTTTCTTCATGTGCTAATGTCCAGCATTTTTTGGAATCTTCTCTGGGAACTGCTGGTAGGCTGGACCAGGTCCCGGCTCTCTGGCCAGGTGGCTGTATGGGGCCCACTCCCAGCTCCCGTGCTCAGCCACACACATAGGTACATGGACCCTCTTCTTCCTGCCCCCCCCAGGCACCCCTCTTGCCACCCACTTCATCTAGAGACATCTCCCTGCCCCAGTCCCCAAGCCCTGGCTCAAGCCCACCATTTGAGCATGTCTGCCTGGGCAGCTCCTGGGGCATCCAGCCCCCTCCCCAGGGTCAAGTATGGGCTCTCAGATTCATCTTGGGGATGAGGACCAGGTGTTGGCCATGATGCATCTCCAGACTTGACCAGTAATAAGTCTGTGAGGAGGGATGTGAGTCTGGAAGGATTCCCTCTGGATCCTTCTCAGGATGTGTTGGGTTCCGGACATGGTACTGGGTGATGGCAGTGGGGGAGTTGGATGTGGGCACTACCTGTGGAGAACGTCACCTGCTCCCCTCATGGGGGGTAGTCCTGAGCCCCGTGGAGCTGCTGGGAAGCACATCTGACCCTTAATGGCACTTTTTCAGGAGGTGCCATGTGAACATCCTCCTTGGAGCTCAGCACAAGATGTTCAGGTGAGGCTACTGGTTTGTCCTTAGGGCTGGACTTGAGACACAAAGTGAATCAGGACACCAGGCTGCATGCTGGACTCTGGTCAGGGAACTCTGGGCTCACAGGGTGGTGAGGCCAAGGTGCCCATGATGCCCTCACTTGAGACATGCGGGTCCATGGGCAGAAAAAAAGGTAGACCTGCCTGATGCTGGGGTGGATGGGGCAGGGTGAAGGGAACACTGCAACGTGGACATCTCCTGGCGAGAGGTGCAGATGCATGACCACAGACAGCAAGCGATGGTTCCTGCAGTTTTTACTTTGAAAATACAGGAACAGAAATCCACCAACAGGGAGCTATGCCCTATGTTTACATCATATAAGCATTGATTTGGGAGCAGATGTGGCTCAAGCGATTGTGCTCGCCTCCCACATGGGAAGTCCCAGGATCAGTTCCCAGTGCCTCCTGAAACAACAAGTAAAACAAACATACAAAAAGCCAACTCGGGGAAGCCGATGTGGAGAAGCGGATGTGGCTCATTGGTTGAGTGCTGGCTTCCCACACACAAGGGCCTGGGTTCAATCCCTGGCCCCCGGTAGATAAAAAATAAAAAAATAAAAAATAATAATTAGATAAAACAAAACTTTGGTTTTTATTTATAATTTTTTTCCTTATCAAGAGCACTAGCTAAAGTTACAGTCTGCTAAAACCAGAAAACACGAGGAACCCAGTAGAAACATCCTGTCGAGCACCTTCTTACAACACCATCAGCAGGACACTGCTGTCCAGTTTGCTGCTCACACTGGCCCTTGAGAATTCCCAGCAGCATAGGAAGACCCCTGCCAGCCAACCATCATCTTGGGCTGGGGGTGCTCCTGCCCACACCATGCCCTGCTGCCACCTCATGAACCCTCAGAAACAGAACGTGTAAAATCTGCTGCCTGCAACAGCAGAGCTGCTGGATGGAGTTGTGCCACCCCCTACAGAGAGGGCAGTTTCAAAGGGGCTCAAATTTGGGTCGGGAAACCAATGCTTGCCCCACGGCCCCCAGATGTGGGAGCCGACAGGGAGCAGCAGCCAGGTAAAGGTGTCACCTTGGTGCCTGCTAACCCCACATGAATCTAGGCTGCAGGGCAACACACAGTAGATAGCCAGCCGGGACATGCGTCAGAAGGCCCTGGACAGAGCCTGGCCACCACAGGACCAGAGGCTGGAGAGAGAACAAACTTCATCTCTGCCCTCCAGGTGTGGCCTCTGAGCTCCAGAAGGTGCCATGAATGGAGGTCAGAGCATGTCCAGTGCACACTGAGGCTCAGGACTGGATGGTCACTGCAGTGGGTGCCTGGCACAGAGGCAGTACTGAGGGCTGATCCCTCAGCCCACAGCTGCCCCCACCCCAGAAGCACTTCCTGGTGGGCAGGGCTCAGACTTGCAGGAGAGGGGTCAGCAGGCAGCATCCACTAGAAGGGACGGCGCTGGAACCCAAGCTTCAGGGTCAGCCCATGACATAGCACCAGGAGTGTGTCCTAGAGTAAGACCACAGTTGTCCTCTTCCCACAAGGATGGCAGCCCCCAGCAGTCCCCAGGGACGTGGAAGCACAAGAAACAGTCAAGAGAGAAGACTGAGAATTCATACAGGGAAACGCCTCTCAGGAGTGGCAGCTCCAGCATCTTGTGCTGGGAAAGTCACAGCCTAAGGGGGTGCCTGTAGATCCTGTGCAGGCCTGTGGAACCTGTGGAGCACATGGACCCCAATGAGCCCTGTGGAGCCTGTGGAGCCTATGGAGCCCATGGAGACTGTGGAGCCCATGGAGGCCATGGAGGCAATGGATCCCTGTGGAGCCTGTGGAGACCATGGAGCCTGCGGAGTATGCGGAACCGTAGATGCCTGTGGAGGTGCATAGGCCTGTGGACCCCTGGAGCCCATAAAGCCTGTGCAGGACTGTGGAGGGCATGGACCCTGTGCAGTCCCATGGAGCCTGTGGAGCCTGTGGAAACTATGGAAACTGTGGAGGCCTGTGAATCCTCTGCAGGCCCATGGAGCCTGTGGATTCTGTTCAGCCTGTGCAGGCCCATGGAGCTCATGGAGCCCGTGGAGGCTTGTGGAGCCTGTGTAGTCTGTGAAGCCCGTGGACGCTGTGCAGGTCAGTGGAGCCTGTGGAGCCTCTGGAGCATGTGGAGGCGTGTGGAACCTGTGGAGCTTGTGAAGCCCGTGAGCCCATGGAGCCTGTGTAGGCCCGTGAAGTCTGTGGAATCTGTGGAGAGAGGAGCATGTGGAGGCTTTTGGAGCCCATGGAGCCCTTGGAGCCTGGGCATGCCTTGGGAGATTGTGGAGCCTGTGGAACTTATGGAGTCCATGGAGGCCAGTGGACCCTGTGAAGCCTTTGGAGCCTGTGCAGACCCTTGGAGCCTGTGGAGCCTGTGGAGGCTTTGAAGCCTATGGAGCCCGTGGATTGCTGTGGAGCCTGTGTAGGCCATGGAGCCTATGGAGTCCATGGAGCCTGTGGAGCCTGTGCAGTTTCGTGGAGCCCATGGAGTCTGTGGAGCTCATGGAGACCTGTGGAGCCTGGGGAACCTGGGGAGCCTGTAGAGCCTGTTTAGAGTAGAGCCTGTGGAGCCTGTGAGCACGAAGAGGCCTGTGGAGCCCATGGAGCCGGTGGAGCCCATGGAGTCTGAGGATCCCATGGAAGCCAGTCTAGCCTTTGCAGGCCTGTGGAAACTGTGGAGCTCATGGAGCTTATGGAGATCTGTGAAGCCTGAGGAGCTCATGGAGCCTGTGGATCCTGTGGAGCTTCTATAGCCCATGAATGCTGTGGAGTCCATGGAGCCCCTGGAGGGCTGTGGAGCCTGTGGAGCCTATGGAGCATGTAGAGCCCATCGAGGCCTATGGAGCCCATGGATCCGATGAAGCCTCTGGAGCCCATGGAGCCCATGTTGGCCTGTGCAGGCCATGGAGCCCTTGGAGCAAATGGAGCCCATGGAACCCATGGAGGCTTTGGAAGCCCATGGAGCTGATGGAGCCTGTGGAGCCCTTGAAGCACTATGGAGCCCATGGGGTTCTGTGGAGCCTGTACAAGCCCGTGGACTCTTTGGAACCTATGGAGCCCATGGAGCCTGTGCAGGCCTGTGGACCCATGGTGCCCCTGGAGACGGTGCAGACCTTGGGAAATTGTGGAGCCTTTGGAGCTTGTGGAGCCTGTGGAGACCTGTGGAGCCCATGGAGCCTGTGGAACCCGTGGACGCCTGTGGAGCCTGTGCTGGCCCATGGAGCCTGTGGAGATTGTTCAGCTTGTGCAGCCCGTGGAGCCTGTGGAGCCGGTGGATCCCGTGGAAGCCCTTGGAGGCTCGTGGAGCTCTTGGAGTCCCTGGAGGCCTGTGGAGCCCTTCGTGCCCATTGAGGCCTGTGGAGCCTTGTAACCCATGGAGCCTGTGGATCCTGTCTAGGCCATGGAATCTGTGCAGGCCATGGAGCCCATGGAGCCTGTGGAGCCTATGAAAACTGTGGAACCCATGGAGGCCTGTGGCGCCTTTGCAGGCCCGTGGAGCCTGTGTACTTTGTTCGGCTTGTGCAGTCCCATGGAGCTCATAGAACCAGTGGATCCCGTGGAAGCCCATGGAGCCCATGGAGCTCTTGTAACCCCTGGAGGCATGTAGAGTCCTTGATGACCATGGAGGCCTGTGGAGCCTGTGTAGGCCCGTGGATCTTGTGGAGCCCATGAAGCCCGTGGATCTTCTGGAGATCTGTGGAGCCTGTGGAAGCCTGTGGAGCCTGTGGAGGTCCGTGGAGCCTGTCGTACCCATGGAACCCATGGAGTCTGTTGAGCCCCTGGAGGCCTGTGGACCCTTCAAGCCCGTGGAACCCGTGGAGGGCAGTGGCGCCTGTGGAGGCCAGTGGAGCCTGTGTAGCTCTTGGAGTGGAGGTTTGTGGATCCTGTGGAGGCCGTAGAACCTGTGCAGGTCTGTGAAGCCTGTGGAGTCTGTGGAGCCTATGGAGTCTGTGGAGCCCGTGGAGGCCTGTGGAGTCTGTGCAGACCCATGGAGACTGCGGAGGCCTGTGGAGCTTGTACAAACCTGTGGAGCCTCTGGAGCCGGTGGAGCCTTAGGACCAGGTAGTGCCTGGCATCTGTTTAAGACTGCAATTTGGCACCCACACTCATAGCTCTCTCTCCTTTTCAGCAACTGCCCATGCTCAAAAAGGACCTAGGGTCATCCTGCAACCTGCTGGTCATGGGGGCCGAGTCTACCCAGGTGGCGGGCTCTGAGTACACATGGTATGCCCCCAATTGGCATGCCCTCCACCCTTCCACCGGCCAGCCTAGGGCATGTGAATGCGAAGCTGCAACTAGATGCCTTCACCCCACCCGACCATCTGGTCCAAAGTGGAGCCCAGGGCCAGGGGAAGGCCAGGGGTGCCACCACACATTGGCACATGCCCCAGCCTCTGACAACCCCGGCACCCCCCTTTACCCTCGCTGTCCTCTAAATGCCTCTTCATAGGTTTTGTTTCAATTGTGGTCACGTACGCGTAATGTTTCCCCTTTTAGTCATTTTTAAGGATACTTTTTGGTGGCATTTATCACATTGGCAATGCTGTGCTGCCATCACCACCTGTTACCAAAATGTATCCACCCCCAAACAGAAACCTGCACCCATTAAGCAGAGGCCCCTGTGTCCCTCCACCTGCCCCCTGGTCACCTCTAGTCCACTTCCTGCTTGAATTTGGACATGCTGGGCATCTCATGTAAGGGGCTCACAGAACACGTGACCTTTGGGTCCTGCAGCTATCACTCAACATGGCATCCTGTGGGCTCTTTGTGTCGTAGGCAAATCAGAGCCTTAGGAGGCTTCCGTTCTATTGCTTTTCTTGATGTGGAAATAGCACACACTCCTTCAGAAAGCACAAGAAGGAGTAAGAGGTAGCAGTGACCTCCTGACCTCAGTCCCCAGCCTGGTGTCACTGGGCTCATTCTTGTTTCACTCAGAAGAACCTGAGGGGCCTCATGCCCCACAAAGATGGGATGGCGGCAGGTGGGATCAGAGCTGGGCATCAGGGACTGTGTGCCTGCCCCTGCCCCAGCCTCCTGAGGTCTCAGTGTCAGGGGCGCACAGGGCTGGCCTTCCTCACCCCCTCGCCCTAGGGCCTTGGCTCTGGCACCTTTGGGACTTCAGGACACAAAAAGAGTCTGAACACTGCAGGCCAGATAAAGATGATGGAGGACCATGTGGAACAGCTGCTTGGAGGGAAGACCGGGGCCCTGCCTCCCTTTCCCCACCCCCAGGCTGCTCCTGGGGCCCTGCTCACCCAGCAGCTGCCCTGCTGGGTCCTTAAGCTGCCTCTCTGTCTTCTGGGGTTCTCTTCCTGCTGGGAAGAGGGATGGTGAGTCCAGTCTGGGCGGAGCCACCCTGCAGGGTTGGCGGTGTGGGGGCATGGCCAGAGTCTCAGAGTCTCCAGCCCAGGTCGTGGTTAACTCTGGATCCTGAAGGAGGTGGGATTTGTTGGTCAGTGGCCTGAGCAGTGTGTGAGGACACAGGATGCAGGGGCTTCCCTCTATGGATGCCTTCAGGTGTATGGCACCCCAGCACCCCAGCAACACCCGTCTCCCTCCGCAGCTGCTGCTCATGAAGGGAAGCTGCAGGAAGTCCACTCCCTGATGATGCTCTGTGGGCAGATTGTCAAGAACTGGCAGGGGAACCACATCCAGAAGGAGTCGCCCTGTGTCTTCTTCCTGGAACTCCAGGTGACTAACTACCTGGACAGCAGGCAGGTGCGATGCTTCCCCCAGGAGGCTACCAGACAGGGGACAGCCCTACCCCCAGACTGGCTGTGTGAGTGGCCCTAGGAGGGACTGGAGAAACTTCTGCAGGGTAAACTGGCCCATTCCCTGATTTAATCCTCTTCACACATGCAGCAGGGAGGTGCTCCTTGCCTGTGGCTCATGGTCACCACAGTAATTGGCATGGCACAGAGGGAGCCCCTGGCAGAATGGTCCACAAGGCAGGGGGGATATATGATGTGGGTGGTGGGGGCAGAGTGGCC
This sequence comes from Cabassous unicinctus, assembly GCA_029593785.1. Classification (NCBI taxonomy): domain Eukaryota; kingdom Metazoa; phylum Chordata; class Mammalia; order Cingulata; family Chlamyphoridae; genus Cabassous; species Cabassous unicinctus. The sequence goes on along the minus strand of JAQZBX010033288.1, from coordinate 9,300 downwards.
TGGTGCCAATGGTGAGGGCTGCAGCTGGGCAGGGATGCTGGGCGGTGCAGGCAGGCAGCCCAGGTGGACATCCCAGGCAAGTATAAGCCTGGCAGGTAAAGAGTGTGAAGCCATGCCTGAAGCAGCTGCAGCAATGTATCCAGACCATCTCCAGCTGTACAATGATGAGCTCCTACCCAGCAGACCTGTCAACCTCTTCCACTGGCTGTCCAAGGAGCACGTGTGTGCTCATGTGCCTGGTGAGCACTGGCGAGGGGACTGGTGGGGAGAGGGGCTGGGAGGACCAGGGGCCCCTGACTGCATTTGTCCTTGTCCTCTAGTTGATGGTGATGCATTCCATGCAGGCTGGTACCTGGAGAAGATGCAGAAGTACATGGATAAGGTCCTCATGCAGCTGGAGAGCTCAAGAATGAGGTGAGGCCTGGCATGGGGCCAGGCTGGGGTAAAGGGCTCTGAATGGTGCTGTCCCCTGACCCCTCCACCCCTGGGTCCCTGGACTCTGACCCCCACACACAGGCAGGATGGGGCTCTCTCCATGGCTTGCTCTTAGCATGAGGCTGACAGATCAGGGGCCAAGCCTCAACTGCCTGGCAGGCCCCCCAGTGAGCATGGTTCTTTCCGGACACCAATTTGCCCAGATGTGACCCTTTCACAGGGCCTCTGCAGGCCTCCAACAGCCTCATGTGCCCCCTGAGCCCTCACAGGCAGCACGGGGGGGAACTGGCGGGGCTGAGGCAGCTTAGTGAAAGAAAGACACAAGCCCTGTGTCATACTTGTCTTTCTAGGGCCTGAGTGTGCATGATACCTGAGCTCGTGGGCAGGGCAGGGTGTGGGTGTCAGAGACAAGTGTGTACCACTTGACCCTCCTGCCTCTGGGATCCCTCACTCAGGGCAGCTTCGGGTCACAGCCCAGCGGGAGCTTTTCTCACCTGGGATAGAGCTGCCATTCTGCAGGGCTGGGATCTGAGCACCCCGCTTCTCTCCCCAATGCGTGACTGCAGCCCCATCCTCTCATCCTTCCAAGTCATCCTGCTGGAGGATCATCATGTGCCAGCTGTTCACTGGGCACAAGGCCACTATGCTGCAGGAGGTGGTTGGGCAGTGGAGGAAAAGTGGGGAGGATGGTGGCATTCACGTCAGAGGGTAGGAGGGTGTTGGGGCGGGTGGCCTGCTTGACAGAGCACCAAGCCCTTCTCATGCCATTTGGCTGTTGCTCGGCAGAATCCTGTGCAGGAATCCATGGACCCTTCCCCACAACGGGCACACTTGGGCCTGTGTGCAGCATGGGGTTCCAAGTTCCCTGAGGCTGAGGCCCCACTCACAACGCTTCCTGTTGGGACCTGTACCCTGAGGCTTCAGACCCCAGTGAGGGCAGATGGGACAAGGGGACACCCCTAGCCAGGGTCAGCTCCTTGCTCCCGGCTGTGGCCAAGTGACCCCTTGACCCTGCACCCCTTGATCTTGCAGTTCTGCCAGCTGTGCCAGCAAGCACCCCGGCACTTCTCCAACCATGCAGCCCAGCTCCACACACTGCAGGTGAGTGTGTGGCTGCCCCTGGCTTCCACCCCCAAGTTGTGTCTAGAATGTTCCATGTGGGCTCTGCTGTGACCCAGGAGTCATGAGATGGACTGGTTGGGCATGGGCATGGGGACTGGGGTGAGCGGTGGCCAGATGGCACCTTAACCATGGCTCTTTCTTCCAGGGCCTGTACTGATCTAGGTTAACTGCATGGACAACATGGAGGCCTAGTTCACCATGGCACTGCGGGTAGGTGCCCCCCTGCCCCAGAGCATCCAATTTGGTGCCAGGAGCTCCCTGACTCAGCAGGACTGGTGTATGACCCCTCATGCAGGTCCGGGTCCCTGGAGGCTGCCTCGGAGCCTACAGCCAGTGCTGGTCACAGCTGCCATTTGTCCATATAGGGCCTTCTGTCCAGGGTGGGGACACATGCCAGCGCTGACTGTGCAGTGACAAGGGACAGGGCGGTGCTCAGCACACTGGGGGAGGACAGAGTTTCCCAAGCTCACCCAGGGGCCCTCAGGAGGGAGGGTGAAGTGCTGGGCCCCAGCGGGAGGAGGCTGGCGACCCCTGACAGTGGTCCTGTGGAGGCTCAAGTAGAGACATCAGGGTGCAGCCTGGCCTGGGAAGGGGCACTCGCCTCCTCTTGTCTCTGTGCTGTCATTTGTGTGCACTGGCCCCAGTGCACAGACTCAGTCTCCCTGAGCTGGTGGCCACCTGTCCAGGATCATGGGTGGCTCCGCAGTGGCCAGCAGGTGCCAGGGCTGCTGGCTGTGTGTGGGGGAGGGGAGCTTCTGGGTCTGGTCCCAAGAGAAGAGCAGGAATGGAGTCCAATGCCCAAGGCCAGTGTGTTCTGGCAGCAGGGTCGGGGCAGCAGGCTTTTCTCTATTTCCCTTACTTCACCAACGCAGAGGCAGTTTTATAATGAAAAGCCCACCCACATGTCCACTGTTGCTATGCGGGATCCCGGCTTCCTGTGAGGCCCCCAATAATACCCCCTCACTGCTCATCAGCCACCAGGAGCTGTGGGTCTTTATTGTGACTGCCTGGTGAGCGTGTACACCCAAGAAGGAAGCAGGCACCTAGTAGGTGCCTCTCTTCATGTTTGGGACCCTGCACTCCTCCCAGGATGATACCCTGCACGTGCAGACCTCAGCTGACTGTGGGCCAGGACCAGAGACCTCATGCACCATGGCCACGAGCAGGGCTGAAGCTGGGTCTGAATCCCCTCCAGAGCCTGGGTCTCCTCTCCCTGGGGAAGATGCTTGAGGCTTACTTGAATCCCAGCACGAGGCTCTCAGCTCTTCTCACAGGTGATGCCCTTAGCTCCCAGGTCCTGGGAGGTGGCAGCTCCCCTGTGAGAATGCCCGGACTCATGAGCCAGGGGCCCCAGCAGGGTCAAGGGTCTCTGTAGGGTGTGGAGGGGGGTGCTTGGGGCTCAGGATCTCATGTGGACCCCTGTGGGTTAAAGAGCCAGCACCTGCCTCTTGTGGGGCTCAGGTCAGGCCACTTCCCCTCCCCTGTCAGCATAGCTGGAGCTGGGGTGGGCTTAGGGGCTTGGGGTGACAGAGGGGAAGCCTAGCTTCTGCTGCTCTGATGGTCAGGAAACAAGCTGGCAGGTCACCCCCAGCCCCATTTCCACTCCCTCATCTGGCATCCAGGGATTCCTGAAATGTCCACACCCTGCTGGGGCTCCCTGTTGACTCCAGATAAGCCCCCCTCAGATACCCAGGCTCCAAGACCTATCCCTCATTCCCCCTCATTGCCTTCTACCTGCCATATGGTCCCTCATGCTCTTAACCCTAACCCTTAACCCTAACCCTAACCCTAACCCTAACCCTCACCTCGTGGTCCTTGGCTGTGAGGCCCTTGTCCTGGAGCTAGCAGGTGGGGGCATCCAGCCCTCATTACCCCATGTAGGAGAGGGAGGGCCAGGCTGGACCCCTTGGCCCCAGGGCTGCTGCACGGGGGCATTTCATCCCCACAAATCCCAGGGTCGTCGTGGATGCAGCAGCTCCCCGGAGCTGTGAGGGGGACAGATTGCATGGTGAGGGGATGTTGTCTTGTGGGGACTCCTCAGATCAGCGGGTCTGGGCAGCCCCTCAGGGGCTCTGATGGCCCTTCTGCCCCCTGCTCTACAGCCTGCTGGAGAGGATCAATCCACACCACAGCTTTCTCATCAGGTGAGCACCTCCAGGTACCTCAGGTGGGCTGCTGGGTCTCCTGGGGGGTCTGGGGAATGGTCACTCCAGCAGGGCCTATGCTATGCTCCTCCCACCTCTGATTCTCCACCCTCCCCAAGTCGCACTGCCTGCTGGTGGCTGCCTTCAATGTCCCAGGCCTCTTCTTCCTGGTCCACTACAAGGAAGACAAGTGAGTGACAGGTGGGTGGGCCCGGGTCCCTCCTCCACCCCAGAGTCCCTGCCTGCTCCTGCCCCCTCCTGCCCTCCTGCCCCACAACAGGTGTCCTACATTCTCTCATAGGTGATTTCTGTGAGAAACCTGAAGAGTCCATCATGGAGGACCTGAACCTGCTGAAGGTCTGCTCCCTTGGCCACATCTTCTACATCCTGGGCAAGCACAGGGTAGGGACCTTAAGGGCCCAGGAGGGCAGGCCCTGGAGAGGGGACATCCCAGGCCCTGAGCCGATGCCTTGTGCCACAGGAGAGCAACAACATGGTGGTCCTGGCCCTGCAGCTGGCCAGCAAGATACTGGACATGTTGGTGCAGCTGTGGTTGTCAGTCCTGCTCAGAGATGGAGGCAGCCCTGGAGGACACTGCAGTGTCTGGGTGACTCAGGAGCCCTGAGGGGCATTGGCTCTGGGTGGGCAGGACTGAGCACACAGTGGGGCAGGTCAGGGTAGTCTTACCGCTGCCTCGTGCTGCAGCCAAGGTGACAGGCTCCTCAGGAAGGCGCTAGCCCTGCACCCAACTGCCCACAGCAGAGCTGTGGGGGAGGCTTGGGCTGGTGCCCATGGGGCTCAAGCAAGCTGTGTGGGCCCCAGGCTGCCCAACATCTTGCTTCTCCCTAGAGCCGGCCTCCTGGGTCTGTCCCGAGGCCCTCATTGCTCACCCACAGTCCCTCTGAGGATGATGGCCCCATGCCCAGGGTGAGTGCCTGTGGGGCCAGGGCCAGGGAACAAGGTGGCCCAGCCCTACACACGTATTCCCCCCAGACCTAAACAAGGCATGCAGCAACACCATGGATGCCCACGAGGCTGCCCAGAGGCAACAGAACTTCTCACAGAGGCTGCTGGAGGACCACATCAAGGCCTACAGCCTCCCCGGCACTGCTTCATCAAGGTAGGCAGAAAGGGAGGGACATGAGGTGTGCCCCCCTGTGCAACGAGCCCCCCACCAGGCCCTGCTGGGCCCGGGGGGCTTTAGCCAGTTCTCACACGTCCCCATCTGATGGGGTCTACAGCATCAGGGGCCCCAGGCTGCAGGTGTGAGGGTGGAGGGAGGCTGGTGGGAAGGGCCAGGTGAGGCTTCAGCTGTGTCCCTCCCTGCAGTGGATGGAGGGCCCACTCTCCCATGCAGTTTCAAGGTCAGAGGGGACCCAAAACCAGCCTGGCCGGTGTCCTGTGAGGCCAGTTAGACAGTGACGTCCATTCCTGACGGGCAATGCCAGCCTTGGGGCCTGCACAGGGTCTCTATGGCCTCCACGGCCTCCTTGGGCTCCACAGGCTCCAATGCTGCACGGGACCTACACAGGCTGCATGGGACCTACATAGTTTCAACAGCCTGCATGGGATCTCCATGGCCACCACAGTCTCCACAGGTTCCAGTGCTGCACGGGACCTACACAGGTTCCACAGCCTGCATGGGATCTTCATGGCCTCCACAGGTTACTCGGGCTCCATGGGCCTTCATGGGCCTGCACAGGCTCTACAGGGGCCTCTGCAGGCTCCAACTTTCCCACCCAGAGGTGCTGAAGCTACCACACCTGAGAGGCAGGTCCCCATGGGCATCCCCAGTCTTCTCTCTTGACTGTTTCTTGTTCTTCCACATCCCTGGGGATTGCTGGGGCCTGCCATCCTCAAGGAAAGAGGACCTCTGTGGTTGGACTCCTGGCACTGTCTCCTGGGTGGAAGCTGCAGCTGGGGTTCTAGCTGACACTGCCTGCTGACCCCTGTCCTCCATGTCTGAGCCCTACCCACCAGGAAGTACTCCTGTGGTGGGAGCAGCTGTGGGCTATGGGATGATCCCTTGGTACTGACTCTGTGTCAGGTGTCCACTGCAGTGACCGCCCACTCCTGAGCTGAAGTGTGTGCTGGTCCCTGCTCTGACCTTCACGAATAGCACCTTCCAGAGACCAGAGGTGATGGCCACCCTCTCTCCGGCCTCTGGTCCCATGGTGGCCAGGCTCTGCCCAGGGTCTTTAGACGTCCGTCCTGGCTGCTCCCCCCTGGCCATTACCCTGTAGCCGAGATTCACAGGGGGTAAGCAGGTGCCGAGGTGTGACCTCTACACCTTCAACAGCCACTTCTGGGGGCTGTGGGGCAGGCTTTGGGCCATGGGGCAGGCATTGGGCAGGCATTGATTTGATTAGGGAAATGCAAATCAAAACTACAATGAAATAATAAAACAGAAAAACAAAGAGAACAAGAAATAAAATAAGAAAAAAAAAACAAAGAAAAAAAACTACAGTGTCGTATTATTTCACACCTATCAGCACAGCCACTATTAAAAAGACAGAGAACTACAAGTGCTGGAGAGGATGTGAAGAGATAGGAACACTCATTCACTGTTGGTTGGAATACAGAATGGTACAGCCACTGTGGAAAACTGTTTGGCAGTTCTGCAAGAAGTTGAATATAGACTAGCCACGTGACCCTACAATACCACTACATGGTATATACCCAGAAGAACTGAAAGCAGTGACACGAACAGACATCTGCACTCCTGTGTTCATAGCAGCGTTGTTCATGATTGCCAAAAGTTGAAAACAATCCAGGTGCCCATCAACCGATGAATGAATAAACAAACTGTGGTATATTCACATGATGGAATATTATGCAGCTGTAAGAAGAAATGAAGTCATAAAACATTTGCCAACATGGATGAAACTGGGGGACATTATGTTGATGAAGTAAGCCAGACCCAAAGGACAAATACTGTATGATTGTGTTATGGTGAACCAAATATATTGTGCAACATATTGTATGATTCAAAAAAATTTATATGTGTTTAGTACATTTGAGAAATGTATGTTTTTATTCAACTGTTTTCTTTTTTTTTATATTTTAAAATATTTTCTGTGTTGTTTTTTTTGTTTGTTTGTTTGTTTGTTTTAAAGATTTATTTATTTATTTATTTATCCCCCCCTTGCTGCTTGTGTTCGCCGTGTCCATTCTCTGTGTGTGTTTTTTTCTGTGTCTGCTTATCTCCCCCTTGCTGTGAGGTCTTGCTGCATCAGCCCACCGCGCCACGCGGGCCGGCCTGCCCTCACAAGGAGGTCCCAGGAAGCGAACCCGGGGCCTCCCATATGGTAAACGGGAGCTCTATCAATTGAGCCACACCCACTTCCCTGTGTTGTTTTTAGAAGTTACTTTTTAAAAAAGTAATTAATTTTTTAAAATGATACTTAGATTACATAAATATTACACAAAAGATACAGGAATTTACATATGCTCTACTCTCAACACCTCCCACATCCTCCCACATAAACATCCTTCATTAGTGTGGCACATTAATTGCAACTGATAAGTACATCCTGGGGCTTTGCCATTAAGCATGTTCTATAGTTCGCATTGTAGTCTACACTCTCTCCTACAGAGTTCTGCTTGATATGTGATGATATAAAATGGCCTATATCTGTAATTGCAACATCACTCAGGACGATTTCCATGTCCCAAAAAAGCCCCTGTATTACAACTGTTTTTCCATCCCCCTGCCCCCAGAGGCTCCAGTGGCCACTGGCTCCACATCAATGTTGTAATTTCTTCCATTGCTTGAATCACAATATGTCTATAGTAGAATACCAGTAAGTCCACTCTAGTCCATAGCTCTGCCCCCAATCCCGAGGATTCTGGGATGGTGACATCCACTCCATCTCCAATTGAGAGGGGGCTTATATCCCATGGGGAAGATGGATGGGGCTATCCTGCCTGCAGCTCTAGACTCTCAACGTTCCCTGGGATGGCTGTTGTCCATTGTCATCTCCCCACCAGTTTTCCTGGGTGAGTCCAATGAGCTGTAGAATAGGTGTTGCAACTCTGCCAAGTTTCCAGGCCCAGCTGGCACATGGATGGCCCAAAGACTTGAGTCTCTGGATGTACACCTACAATCTCCAGCACCAAGTATAGGTTTGAACAGAAGGGACAGATAAGCCACGTGCAGGGAAGACAGAATTGAGTCCAACTCTGTCACTCTCAGGAGCACAAACCCCAAGGTAGGGCCCACTGGCAAGGCACCAAACTCCAGAGCTTTCCACCATGACTGTAGGATGTGGGTGTCTCCAGAGCCCTCAGGAGCCCTATTACTTGGGGTAGTATCCGCTTTGGAAGTCTATGAGATCTTGCTGAGATGTGCATAATGTTACCTCTGGGATGACCTCCCGACTCACTTTGAAGTCTCTTAGCTGTATAAACTCATTTGTCTTTACATTTTCCCCTTTTTATTTGAGGGTTTTTTCCAGTTGCATTGCTAGTTGGTGTTTGGTAGCAATCCCTTGGTGCCAGGGAGACTCATCCCTGGGAGTCATGTCCCATGCTGGGAAGAAGGTAATGCATTCATAGGCTGAGTTTGTCTTAGAGAAAGGCCATATTCCACATTTGAGCAACAAGGAGGTCTCAGGAGGCAACCATTAGGCACCCCATACCAATAGGCTAAGTTTCAATATCAAGAGCAAAGGCTCATAAGCCTAGTCATCAATATCAAGGGCCCATCAGTGGAGGATCATCTTCATTCACCAGTTACTGCCCCTGTACTTGGGGGACCGTTGCTGCTCCCTTAGAGAATGTGGCAGAGCTCTCCGGGATGGGAATTCAGTATTCTCTCAGTTATTGTGTGAATCTCCACCCACTGTGACAATGCCCCGTGAATATTTGAACATTTTTCCACATCTTATATGTATGCTTAGGTGAATTCCCTCCCATGCATCCTCCGTCAGTGACACCCCACACCACCGAGCCTCCCCCGCCCCAGTTGTAACCTTTCTGTGATCCAAAGCTTCCTCAAAAATGAAGCAATTACAATAGCGAAACACAATTTATAGGAAAATGAAACAATAATGATAAGTTTAAATATAATAAATAAAATACATAAAATTTTTTTAAAAACTAACAATAAAATAAAATTAAAAGATTGGGGTATTTAAAAAATGAAAAATAACAAAAAAAAATTTTTTTTTACGTTTTGCATTTCATCACCACATTATCTGGTGTCTTGTCTATACCGTGGCACTTTTCCTCACTTATTCCCTAGTGTCTAACTATATTTCATTTTGTTTTCAAAGAAGTTTTAGATCACAGCAAAGTCACACACAGAATACAGGAGACACTCATATACCCAACATCCTCCCCCTTTCCTCCGCCATATTAATGCCTTTTTATATGTGGATGGTACCTTTGTTATATTTGTTACAAATAGTGAAACTTAGCTACTTTACATGGTCAATGCTTTATATTATGGTTTAAATTTTAGACTGTACACTTTTATAAATTTTGATGATATTTACCATGTCCTGTGTCCATCATTGTAAGATCTTGTAGAACACACTTCCACTGCCCACTAAATGCCCCGTTTGATCATTCTATTCCTCCCTCTCCTTCCCCTCGG
>JAQZBX010033287.1:11055-25549 GCA_029593785.1 Cabassous unicinctus | reverse complement strand
AAAAAAAAAAAAAAAAGAGAGAGAGAGATTGGGGCCCTGCAGAGTCAATGGCCATGGTGCACCATGAACTGAGGTTTACAAAGCAGGGGAGCTAGGGCAGCTCCTGCGCCTAAGAGGGTAGTTCCACTCTCATCCACTTCAGGGGCTGGCCTTGCTGGGAAGCTCTGGCTTGAACTAATGATTCTGCTGCTAAAACAAAAACGGACACTCACTAGACTAGATATTGTCTCTCTTACTCCCTACATCCAGGGGTGGCTATGGAACCTGACAAGGCCAGAGTGAGGCCCACTCTTGTGCAGAAGCAGATGGAGCCCTGTCTCCCATCCCATATTCCCTTCACTTTACCACATCAAATTCTTCCCCATCTTCCATACAGGCTCCTCTGTGCCTTCCTCCCTGCCCCACCTCCCCAACACCCTCCACCATCGCACTCACATTCTATTCTATGAACTTCCCATCTGATTGGGTCCAGCTCAGATGTCCCCTTTGGCTCCCATGGCCTGTTGTAGGATGTCTGCTTACAGCATTTACCAGACTGGGAGCTCCTGTAAGGTAGGGCCCATTGGTACCCTTCTGAGTCAGCAGTGCCAGCAGGGCCCAGCAGAGAGTTTGTGTTCAGGGAGCTTAATGGAGGACAATCATCAGCTTCGTTTCCTACAAAGCTCAGATAACAGATAGGAATAACTGAGGACTTCAAGAAGAAATCCACCATTGTGCCTTTATAACATTCAATTTACTAACTGGAAAATGATACCGATTTTCCAGGAAGAGGGATTGCACTATCCTACAGCCCAGATATTCTGGGAGCCAGGGTCCTGAGCCCTTAACCAGAGAGCAGGAAAGAAATGGAATCCCATGATGTTCTGGATTTAAGTGCCAGCACTTCTACTTGCTTTAACTTTATTTATTACACAAATAAGACATATACAAAGCACAACATGAAAGGTATGTAATAAAACAGACATTGGTTTTACAAAAAAGTGCTTACAATTTTTTTTCCATGTGTGTGTTTTCCCCTTTGTATTTAAATAAATAGTCTTGACGGCCTGTACATTCCCAGGCTGTTGTTCTAACAGGGTAGTGGAGACATGTTTGAACTGCAACATGCTACGGCCATGTGATCCACGCAAGGAATACACCCTGGGAGGAGGCTCAAGGCAGAATGGGTACGCAGTGACCCTGGGCAGGACTCAGCCATTGACCACATGGTTGCGATGGGGCTTTGATCATCAGGAGAAAAAAATCAGAGAAAAGATTAGCACTCCCCAGGCCCAAGTTTCAGCCCAAGTCTCCCTGTTACCATCAGTGCCCAGCACGGACCAGACACCTGTTACTCACTAGATGAGTTCTGAACTGAACTGTAGTGACCACATTCTGATTGGTGCCTTCTCTTTGCCCTGGGTCAGTTGTAACTGTTTTCAGAAGGGAGAGGAAACAGGCTCCTTCATAACCCTGTTTAGCCCTCTTCAGTTCCCAGAGCAAGAATGGCATATAGGTTTTCATTTTAAGTGCTAACTTCAAGCACTTGAAACCTTATTCAGACTCAGTGAAATAGAGTGCAGTGATTGATTAGCAATGTCTGCTGTGGTTAAGAACAGGGACAGCAGCTGCATATGTACCATGAACTTGCTTTCCCTGTCCTAGAGTCTCCTTCCAAACGTATCATATCATGTTAACCACAGCAGGAAGGAGGACTTGGGTTAAAACATGCTTAATAGCAGCCTCTAGTGGGAAATGCATCAGCATTTCTAGAATTCTAGACTTAAGGGATAAGCCTGGGACAAGTGGAAGTCCCCTGAAAACCTAAATCATGACCATATATAGCCCAAGCCCTTTTGTTCGTGGTGGAAGAGATGCAGCAGGATGGAGTGGATGAGGGCACAGCTGTGTCTGGCCTCCATTCTCAGGAGTGGGTGGGGCTGGCTCTGGGCAAGGTTGGTGGGAAGCCTAGAGCTGCCAACTGGAACCCTGGGTTTGGCACTCCCACCTAGGCAGTGGGCATCCTCTCTACAGCAGAGCCAGGCCTGTAATTATTATGCCGACTCCCATGTCACTGGGCTTTGTTCCCCAGATATGCAGCAGAATGACTGAGCCTCCCATCACTGGTTCACCCCAGAGAAGACTCGGCCTAGGCATCCCCATCAAGGGTCAACGAGTGGCAAGCAAGGGTCCCCAACTCTGACCTGCCCAAACATTCAGAAGTGTCATCACAAAGATCAAACCCATTGCTGCTATGTCCCCTGCATACATGCTGGATGACTGGATGGGGATAGGGCCCCACATGCAAACTGAGTTTCCTCTTTCCTCCCCTTAAAATGGCTATGCCTCTCCCAGCACCACGTGCCATGTCCCTCTCCTTGATCTCCAATCTGATGGGGTTCTGTAGCCTCCCAGCCCCTACCTAGCCTCCTGCCCCTTGGTCTGGGCAGGCCTCCATCTCTGCCCTATTGGGCCTCTCAGGGTTGGTCAGTGTCTCTTCTCTCTCTGAATTAACTTGACATAACCAGACAGATGGAAATGATAAAATTAGAACACAGCTTTCCTTTGGGGACATCCCATAAACACTGTAGAGTTTTCCAGACAAAAACAACTAAGTGGATAACATTGGGAGTTGTCAGCTATTCAGAATTCAAAGATGGTTCCAAGGAAGTAGTAAATAAAGGCCAATATGGGGGGAAAGAAAACCTGTAAATTAGAAGGCTGTTGGCGTCACACAGTTCATTTCTGCCTTTCACTATTGTAATCGGCATTAGTTGAAGATGACTCCTGTTTAAGTGGAAAAAATAAGCTGTTTTCACCCTGATTCCAAATTTCAGAGAGCTCTGCCTTCCGAAGGGAAGACTCTGCGGTGCTCCTGAAGGGTTCTGGTTCTCAGCAGGAGAGGGAAAGGCCAGGCCCGGGGAGCCGAGCTGGTGATGGGCAGGATGGTAGACGGGGATGGATGCAGAGGCAGGTGGATCCCTGGCCGTGGCTCGGACACTGGATTTCAGCAGCTGAGGGCAGCTGTGGGGTGCCCATGGACAGATGCGGAAGTGCCGGAAGCGTCAGTACTGAAAAAGGATGACCTGCAGAAGGAGGGCCCAGGAGGTGGCTGAGCTGGGGGCCTGCCTTGGCCAACAGCTCCCCCAAAGATCCTTGAAGGCATGGGAAAGAAGGATGGGCTCAGGGCCCAGATCTGGGTTCAAAACTTGGCTCTGTCAAGAGCAACTCACTTCACCTCACTGAGCCTGTTTCCTTATCTGTAAAATGGGGATGACAAATCTCTCTCCCAGAAACTTGGGAAGGATTCAGTGAGATACAGTAATAGCAGGAAACATTTACTGCTATTACTTCAGTAAATGTACCTTCCATGCTTATTTCACTGAAGCCTCAAGCCTGTGAGGGAGCTTCACCATTATCTCCATTTTACAGCACCAAGGTTCAGAGAGGTGGAAATTAGTGAGTCCATGATCATGCAGCTGGGAAGTGGTGACCCAGGACTGGAACCCAGGCCTGGCTCCAGAGCAAGATCATTTTATTACACCACATTGCCTTGGTCTCTCAAAGGCCACCATGACAATAGTTGTTGAATGCTTATTACACAGCAGGCAACGGGCCAAGCACTTCCCGTGCACTTCATCTTCACAAAGTCGAGAGGCAGGTGGCTCAGATGCTCAGTGGGTGATCAAGGACCCTCTGTTCCTTTTCCTCTCCCTCTCCTTCCCAAAGCGCATGGCTGATGGCTCACTGTGGCTGACACAGCCACTTCCCTAAAGGTCAGGTCAAGGGTTACTGGCTGGCTAGTCACTGGGATGTGCCTTTTCACAGTAAACTCTCAGGAGGGGGTTCCACATGATCCAGGGACATCCAATGGGCACAGCCATGTGGCTCTTCTGTTTTCTGATCAGGAATGTCACTTGCCCAGAATCAGTCACCATGAGCATGTGGAGGAAAGCAATGATGATTTCAATAATCATAATCACGGAGCACTTTCTTGGGCCAGACACTGTGCTAGGCTCTTTGTACGTGTATTTGCATTTTCTCTCCAAAAAAAAAACAAAAAACAAGCAAATAAACCCTAGAACAATGCTAGATGGTGGGCACTATCATTATCCCCATTTTTCAGATGAAGGAACTGAGGTTGAGAAGCTAAATATGTTCCCAGGTCTCACAGATAGGAGGTGACAGAGATGGGATTCAGAGTCTACCTGACTCCAGATCTCATGCCTTACCCCACCTTGGGCAGTGCTCCCCTTTGGCCCCTGGGACACCTGACTTTGGGTTCTTGATAGAAGCTCTCACAAAAGGAACAACCCTGGTAAGACCCTTCCCCTCAGTGGGCCTCAGTCTCTCTAAGAACTTTCCAAGCTCAGAAGTTGTGGGATCAGGGGACATAACCAAAAAGAAATGTGATTCTAGAGACTCACAGGCATGCATGGTCAGTGGGACATGGAGGAGGCAGAAGGTGCTACCTGAGAATGCTCAGAGTACTGTTCTCCTGACAAGGCCAGCACTGTTCTTTATGAGTGAACTGTAGGGCCTGCCCCAGAGGAGAACTGAGTTTCCTCACAGCTAAGCTGGCTCAGGCTTAGAGGAACTTGGGAGAAAGCCCATGCAGTCCTGTGCTGACCACATGCAGCCCCACACCCCACGGTCCACCAGGCCCCATGAATTTGGCAATATGTAGATAGAAAAGGCCCCCATGAGCCAGAGGGAAGGCCTGGCACTGAGAGGGTAGAAAGTCATGAAGGAGAGAAAGATACTTTTCTGTAGAGCTTCTAGTTACAAAGTTGGAGCCCAGTGAGAAAGAACTCTGACTCAACAGCCAAACCTAGTGGCCAAAAACCCTCTACAGCCAAAGCAGCCAAATCCCAGACTGGGCTCATCCTTTGGGCTGAACCAGATATACCACAAGCTGAGCTGAACAACCAGGAGACAAGGGCTTCTCTCCAAGTGCTGAGCCCAGCCCTATATAGTTCCAAGGCTCCCCACCACCCTCCAGATCATGCCCAATCCCCTCGGCTAGATGGTCCAGGCCCTTCATTAAGTGTCCCCTGCCAACTCCTCCCACCTCCCCGTACTTCAGCCACACTAAACAGCCTGCAGTCCCCTCACACCCAGGCTCCTCTGTGCCCCTGTGCCTGTACCTGTGCTGTTCTCTCAAGGTAGAACACCCTTCTCATCCCCTGCTTCTCCCCCCAGCACTCATCACTTCCTCCTCTGGGTGCTCGGAGGCCATGCTTGTTCCCCACCCCAACTGGCCCTGTAACCCTGCTCTTGGAGCCTCCTGCTCTACGCCGCAAGCTCCTCAAGGGCAGGGACCAGGTCAGCCCACCTCTGCAGCCCCAGTGCCAAGGCCTGACAGGACGAATGCTCTCCTGACTAGGAGGCAGCTCCTAATTAGGCAGACCTGGGATCAAGGCCCACTCTGCCCACACTCACTAAATGACCCAGGGACACAGCTCCTGTTCTGTCTGAAACTCAGTTTCTTCAGATATGAAATGGAGTTAGTCATAATCATACCCACCCTCCTCTCAGGGAGGCTGTGAATGATGAGGTCAGAGAGAGCACTGTGTAAACTGTCAAGTGCCGCACAAATAGAAGCAATTATTGAACTGCATGGGCTTCTGAGTCCCTGGACAATTTGTGCCACCTCTCTGAGCCTCAGTTTCCTCATCTTTACCATAAGGACAGCCTTCCACGTGCCCATAATGGTTGGGAGGTATCAAGCATATGATGTAGGTAAAGTGCCCACCGCAAGCCAAGGAGGAGCTCAGCAAGCAGTAGCTCTAATCGTCTGACAGTCTCAGAGGGGACCTTCCTGGAGCATGCTTACCCATCCCCAGCTTCCACAGGATTTTGTGCTGAACACTACTGTTTATTTATAAACATATCTGTCCAACTAGACTAGCGATAGTGCTCCACTATATGCCATTCCCCACGGTGTCCAGCACAGAACCTGCACACAGCAGGTGCTCACCATGCAGCTTCCGAGGCCCCATCCCAGACCTCCCCAGTCAGACTCTCTAGGGGTGAAGCTTGGGAATCTGTATCTTTACAAGTTGTCTGGGTGACTCTGAGGTGCTCTAAGACTGGGCTGTGTGGAGCTGGAGGCCCCTACAGGGCCTCTTTCCCAGGACCCCCATACCTATTGACTCACTGGCCTCTGCCTCCTACCACATCCTCCAACCCAGCCTCTCTGAGGATGCTACCATGATGTTGCTGAAACAGGCCTTCCAGAGCCCCCCACTGCCCCGGGATAACATCCAGATTCTTCCACCTGGCATTCCTGAGGCCCCCTCCCCTACTCCTCCTCCCAAACCTGTGTGCCAGCAACAATGAATCGCTCATGGTTCCTAGAGTCAAGATGGCTCATGCTTCAGAAAAGGCAGACATGCTGCTCCCTTGACCTATGCTAGCTTTCTCTTCTTCCTTCCCTGAAAAACTGATTCAGCTTTCAGGCCTGGACTGAGATGTTACCTTCCTCTGGGAAGTCTTCCTTGTGCCTCTCCTGTGCCGCCCAGCCCAGCCCCTTGGCTTGGCTTCCCCCATTACAATTTGATAATTGTAATTAACTGTTTTGTAACTGTAAAGGTCTGTCTTCCCCTCTAGACTGTGGTCTCCCATGCTTTACTCATCTCTGTGTTCCTGGCAACTGACCTGGGGCTGCTGGGCACAAGTCAGTACTTAGAAAACGCTGGCTAAATAAATGAAGAAGTTGAGTGAGTGGATGAATAAATGCACAGGTTCTCATCCAGGCTTTGTGTCCTTAAGCTACCTGGGCCTCAATTTTCCATTTCTAAAATTAGTAACAGTTGTCTTAGAGCAGTGACTTTCCAGACTAAATGTGACATGTTTCCAGACTACTGAGAGGGAGGTGACACAGTTTCACCCAGAGCAACCTATCTACTTTCATCTGACGGGAAAAGATTGAACAAAGAGTTCCAGTGCTTTACAGAAAACAAACCTTCAAGCCACCGGACTGGGTGATGTCTAAGTGTTCAGTTCCACAGAGGAGGCCCTGCTGTCCAGCCAAGGTCAGGTGCTGGCCTGCTGGGCTCCTGGGCCCCCACCAGCACAGGATATTCACTCCCGACAGACAGGAATGAAGGAGGAAGGGAAGAAATGGGTGAGATGATGGGAGTAGGATATTGTGTGATGTAAGCCCTCCCAGAAACCACAAAGATTCAGTAAAGCAACTAAATTCACAAATCTGAAGAAGAGAAGGTCAGCCATTGGCAGAGACTGCAGGGAGGCCCTTGGGAATGGCAGTGCACACACAGAACTGGCAGCTGCTTGAGAGACCGGCTGCCTAGGGAGCCACAGCAGGATCCAGGGCCTGAATGTGCTGGGAGGAGAGGGTCTGCCACAAAGCAGCATGGTACAGCTCCCAGGTGAGGAGTGCTGCCAGAAACCCATCCCTCGAGGATGGCTCTGACCCCGCCAGACCCAACCTGGCTCCATTTACCTTCTCACCCCGGCTGGAGAGCGGCACATCCATATCAGCTTTGAGGTGGACAGGGGGCGCGGTGTAAGGCAGCCGGCAGTGCACCTGCCCGCACTGTACCTGACCTGTGGACGAGAGGATGCCTTGGAGCCCAAACCCAGCCTCCATGCAGGATCCGCGTGCTCTGCAGGCTGGAGCCCTGACACCAGTTCTCACCTCCGCCACTTACCAGCTGCGTGACCCTGGGCAAGACTAGTTGAGATGCTGTATAATCTCTCAAGTACTATAGGATGGTTAGATGTAACTGTCCAGTAACTGATAAATACACATAAATGAATCTGTACTGAAAGAACACCTTCTGTAAGCAAGACTGTAACCAGCCTATTCTCCCTCATAGGCGTGTACCTTCTTATCTCCCAGGTATCCCCAAGGCTTATGACCATACTGCCTAGGGAACTCTGCACTTACACATCACCTTCTTGGTGATGTCCTTCCTGATCACTCTATTAATAATTGCAACCCCATGCCATCACCCACTCCCATCCTCCCTGTCCACCCTCCCTGCTTTATTTCTTCTCCTCAGCACTTATCACCATCTGACTTCCTGTATATTTTTATTGCTTATTTGATATTATCTGTCTTTGCCAACTAGAATGCAAGCTCCCATGAGTACAGGAACTTTTGTCTGTTGTCTAAATTATAGATCTTTGTTTGTAGATTTCCAGCACCTAGAATGAGGCCCAGCATCTTGTAGGTATTCTTTAAATATCTGTTGAAAGAATCTCCTATTCCAACATACAAAACCGTTGGGGAAAGTAAATCCTTGTGTCTGATCCAAATCTCTCATGCTTCAGCCTGTGGAAAAGCCCATTGCCTGTCTATTCCTTAGACTTTATCCTCTTTGGTCACAGAAAAAAGAGACTTGGATAGAAACTGACAATGAATATATGACTTGGAACGAGTCACTGTGCCTCTCTGAGCCACAGTTCCTCTATCTGCAGAATAACGCACTTAGATTGAATTGGGGATTCTTGACCAGGAGTGTTCTAGCAGTCTATGAAAAGCCTGAAATTACATGAAAAACTATGTGTGTATTTTCTGGGGTCTAGTTCCAAAGCTTTTATCAGATTCCAAGCTCTTAAGGTTCCAGGAAACTTAGGATCCTTGACATTAGTTAACTGCAAAGCAAAGTTCATTTTTCTGGGGTCTGGTTCTAACACTTTACCAACTTCCCAGCTCTAAGGCTCGGAAAATTCAAGACCGCATGACTCTAGTTAACTGTGAAGCAAAATGCTGAGGTGACTTTTGGTCATGCAACAATAGGCAACAGGTCCAGATACCTTGGCACCTCAAACTAAGTTCCACCTCAAGGCAAAGAGAAAAGGGCACCTTCAGCCCCTTCTCTGGGCATCAAAGATCTAGGATCTAGGCCTGGTGATGAAGTGTGGGTATAGAAGACTGGCCAGGACTCTGGAGGCCATGGCCCCACTCCCAAAGGGGTCACCAGATCCATTACCAACTCCACACCAAGCGCTAGCTGGTTGCCCAGACCCCTGGCACATAGAGAGCCCCTGGTCCTTAGTGCCTTTAACTGATGACCTAAGTGTTTAACATGAGCTCTGTGCTGCCCAAACAGAAAAGAAAGGGTGGGGGGAGTCCCTCCTACTGAGCCAACAGTTCGGAAATGGAATAGTATAAAGTGACGTGGTTTCCCACGGGTAGCCTGGTACAGTAGTTGGGACACTAAACAGCGATTCTGGACTCCTCGCACTGCCAATCAAAACCACCACCACCATTACAATATTGGCTAATACTTATCCAACACTTTTTAAAGACTTTAAGTCAATTATCCCATTTGATGCTCACAGCACTACTTTGAGATAGGTACCCTTATCATCCTCATTTTTACAGGTGATATTCAGAGAAGGTAAGAAACTTACCCAACATCATACTGATCGTGTTAGGGTGGGGATTGAAGCCTGCCAGTCTGACTCGAACCATTAAGGAATACCAGTAACTTACTGTGGGCCCTTGGTTTCCTCATCTATACAATGGGAATGGTGATCTGGCACATGGCACATGCTGTCTCTGAACTCCCTTCCCTTCCCTTTTTCTTGGAGCCAGAGAAGGAAGATTTGTGGTGCGGGTATGTATGAGTATGTTGAGGTCACTTCCATTTTTTTGGGTCAGACCCAGATTCAAGAAAACAGTCAATAGAAACAACCTTGAAGGGAAAGAAATTCTGTGATAAGCATTTGCTTGCTAGCAAATTCCCTGAATGCTCATCTCCGAGAAATCCACATGGCTTGCTCCCTCACTCCTCCAGGTTCCTGCTCAAAGTCACTCTGCCATGACACTCCTGTCTCCCCCCACAACACTCATTCCCAGTTGACAAGCCTGTCCTCCTTCCTTATTTGCTGATTGTCTCTCCACCCATCTCTCACTCTGGAATATGAGCTCCAGGAAGATAGAGGCTTTGGTCCTTTTATATATACACTGTTATATCCAGGACTTAGAACACAGAAGGCACTTAAAAATATTTACTGAATGAATGAATGGACTCACAATCCTGTGAGGTAGGTGATTATTATTATCCCAGTTTGCAGATGAAGAAACTGAGCCTTAAGGAGGTTGGGGGATTTGCTCAAGGCTCCATAGCTCTGGGTGTTCCTGCCACACTGGTTGCCTTCTGCTCCCCCAAACACACCCAAGCCACGATCCTTTCTGGACCAGGGCCTGCCCACACTCACTTCACAACCCCACTCTTACTTGTGCTTCACAAAGTCCTACCCATCCTTGGGGTCTCAGCTTGCTGAGAGGCAGCCCCAGACCTGCATCTCCAGACACTCTCATCCAACACCTCTCCTAGAGGAATTATCACAATGAAAAGGACAGGCTTATCTGTCTAGTTACTGTTCTATACTCTCCCATCAGAGCAAGCTCGTTGAAGACTTGCCATCTGGTTCTTTTCCCAGTGCCTGGCTCTGGAAAGTACTTTGTGAATGGTTGGACTGTTTTGTCTTACTGTGGGTCCCGCCCCACTGAGGAAGAGAGAGGGAACTACCCTTTCCCTCCTCCCACGTCGGCACCCCCCACCCCCCCGGCCTGCCTCTTCATGCACGAGGCTCCACAAGGCCTCCCCACTCCTCAGCGGCTCCCACGCGCTCCTTCAAGGCCCCCTCTCCCTTAGGCCGGGTCGGCCCGGGTGCCGCGGTCACTTACTCTCAATGTAGCCGTGCAGGGTGACCATGCGAGCCCGCTCAGGGCTGCTGAAAGGGGAGTAGTGGATGTCTTCGGACAGGGCGGATGGGAGGCGGGACGGCGGCGCCCCCGAGGGCGGCACGGGGTGCTGCGGCGTGTGCTTTTTATGACGCGCCCGGCAGTTTTGGAACCACACCTGGAACGACAGCCTCAGCGTCCTCAGCCTCGCAGAAAAGCGTCGCACGCGCCGACCGGAGACTCCAGGTGCGGCCGCCGCCTTGTCTCCAGAGGAAGGGCGGCCACCTGCGCCCCTGACCCGGCCCTCGCGACCCCCGCTACGTGTTCGTCCCCAGACGCCGAGGCCCCGCCCCAAGCCCGAGGCCCCGCCCTCCCTGGCCCCCACCTGGATGACCCTCCGGCTGAGGCCCGTCATGTCCGCCAGCTTCTGCAGCGTCTGCGCGTCGGGGTTGTTGTCCTGCGCGAACTGAGCCTGCATAACCTGCCGGGCGCCGGGGGGCTGTGAGGCACGAGCGCGAGCAGGTGTCCACAGCCCCGGCCCAATCAGACACTGGCCCGAAGGCCACGCCCCAGGCAGCCACAGCCCCTCCCCGCCACCCGGGGGTCCCCGCAGAGGGGGCGGATCCTGCGGGCCCTCTCAGCCCCGCCCACGCCCCGGCCGCTCCGGTCCTGACCCGGTACCTGCAACTGCTCGGCGGTGAAGGACGTCCGCGCGCGCTTGGCCGGCTTGGGCTGACTGTCCTGTTCCGAGGGCACTGCCCCCTCCAGCGTGAGGCCGTTCCCTGGGGGCGACAGAAGCGGCTGACCACGCGTCCCCGTCTCTTCTAGTGGCAGCCTGAAAAGGACGGGGGTGGGGGCAGCTGGTCCCTGGAAGGGTCAGGTGCGAAACAGGCTGGGAGCGGGCATCCTAGGGTCCTAGACCCTGAGCTCAGTCTTTGGGGAAGGAGCTTTCATTTCTGAGTGTCCGCTCGGTACCCAACGCTTTTCTTACTGTCTCACAGCCCTGAGAAGGGGAGACTTTATCACCATTTTATAGCGGAAGAAACTGAGGCCCTTGCTCCGGACCCTTCGACTGGGGTTCTGCAAGTTGGCTGACCCCAGGGCCCCAAACTAGTCTCCCTCCTAGCCAAAGTGGGGGAAACCAAAGGCTGATGGAGAAAGAAAACAAGCAGGTTGCAGAACTATGATCCCATTTTTGTAAAAACAGGTGGAAGGAAAAAAATGGGAAGGATTTACACCAAGCTGTTAACAGTGGTTACTCCCAAAGAGTGCCACCATAAAGACCCTCTACTTTCAATATTTCTGTAATTGAAAATTACAGTAGTCATATGCCACCTTATTTCTCCAAAGGTTTAATTTTGTTAACTGGAGGACATGTTAGATATTCTCTTTCCACTTATATTACTTTTACCATTGCACTAAAACACTAAGTATATACCCATTTTATTTATTTATTTATTTTAAAGGAGGTACCGGGATTGAATCCCGGACCTCATACATGGGAAGCAGGCGCTCAATCACTGAGCTACACCAGCTCCCCTTCCCATTTTATTTTTAATACCTCATTTTCTGAATACAAAAGTAATACATGGTCCTCATCAAAAACTCAGAAAATACAGATAAGCACAAAGAACAAAATAACGATCACCAATAACTCCACCACTGTTCATAATTTATTGTAATTTTTTTAAATTAGGAAAACACCATGTTGAAGGGAAAAAAATCACTCCTATGTACATACGTAGAAGAAATCTGGAAATATATATATAACAAAATATGAAGGGTGGTGGTGTTTGGGTGATTTTTATTTTCTTCTTTTTCATTTAACCATCTTTTCTAATTTTCCAACAATGAACATGTGTTTGGTTAGAAAAGTTAAACAGTAGCCAACACTCAGGGCTGGTCAATAAAGGAGATCCAAGACCCCAATCCCCTACCCCCTCTGCCTGGTAGGAGTGTGGGGTCAGTCCTGGCTATGAAAACTAGGCTATAACTGGCAAGGCTGTGACTAGGGATGGTCCAGTGAGCCTGAGGTCACTGATGGGCTATAGTGAGGGCCAGGGATCCAGGAAGCTCTATCTCTGACCCTTGGGTTTTCATCCCAGCTCCAATGCTGAGTTGTTTGCCACTGCATGTCAATTCATAGAACTCCAGCTTCACTTGTTCCCCATCTAGCCCCACTGAGCCTGATCCTGGCAGGAAAAAAATGATGGTCCTGGTGTGGCCACCGGCAGGAGCACTCTGGGGGACTCCAGCTGGTCCCCAGTGTGGCCCCTGGAAATTGAGGCAAGATAGTCCATACTGCCTCCTCAAAGACAGAGTTGGGGATGGAGCAGTTTGTGTTAATAATGTCTCCTGGGGGAGAAGGAAGGGCCAGGATTGGTGTGCCCATTTTTTTAGATGGGAAAATGAAATTCAGAAGCAGTCACATCCCAGCAGGCTCCCCAGCCTTATGAGCGCTGAATAAGGGGCCATGGAGCTTGAGATAGAGCAATATAGGATGATGGTTAAGAGCCTGGGTTAAGAGACCTTTGGCAAGTCACATACTGCAGTTTATCTCTACCTGCTTCCTCGTCTGTAAAATGGGGTTACGCCACCTACTTCCTAGGGTTGTTGTAAGGATTCCATTTTTAAAACTCCATGTTACAGAGAAGTTAGCAGCTTCCACAGACCCAGATGGGAATTATGGGAAGGATCCCACCTCTACCCACATTCCAGCCTCCACTCCCCTTCTCTAACCCCCACCCCATCTGTGAACCAGCCCTCACAATCCCTGGAAGACCTGAACCTGCCCCATCCCTGGGCCTATATGTCATGGGGAATCACAGTGTCACAACCGGAAGAGATTTAGAGATGACTCTAGTCCAACATTCGTCTTGCACAGATGGGGAGACTGTGGCCCAGAGAGGGAAAGAAATGTCTTATGTCAGCTCAGCAAGCCAGAAGTGAAATTGAAGGCCTGCTCTCCTGACTCAAAGGCCTGGACTCTTTCCTCTTAACAGTTGGAGACCCTGGTCCAAGATGAAAACCCCATCCTTAGTCCTCTGGCTTAGAGCTGCCAGGGTGGGAGGTGGGAAAACTGGGCCATGTCTTCTCTCCAGGACTGGCCTAAACCTGGTTCCAGGAAGCTGTAGGGGCTGAGACCCTAGGCCAGTGAGACATATGCAAAGATAGAGTCAGCTGCCCCATTATGAGAATCATCTCCAGCAGTCACTGAGTGCCTTCTGGCTTTACAGTATCATCTCATCCATCTTTGAGAGGGTATTCTACCATTAGCCCATTTTACAGGTGAGGAAACACAGTTGCAGAGACCAGCAGTGACTTGCCCAAGGTTGCACAGTGAGCGAATGGTGGGTCCAGAAGCCCATGCTCCGTGCCTGCACAGTCCCAGCCCCACGCTGCCTCCAGGCCACATAAGGAGCACCCAGTCCCTGGAGGCTTGTGGGCCGTTCCTGGGGTGCTGGGGCAATGTAGGAAAGGGCTGGGGGCAGAGGTGCCGCTGAGCGCTGGGCAGGGCGGGTTGGGTACCGTTCTCGGCGGCCCTCTTGAGGTTCTCGATCATGGTGTCGTAGTGAATGCGGCACAGCACCTTCTCCTCCACCAGGCCGAACTCCTCGCCCGTGGACAGCTGGCGCTTGCACGAGAAGCAGGCGAAGCAGGCTAGGTGGTAGGCGTTGCCGCGCGCCCGCCGCACCCAGTCGCTGGCGTAGATCTGTCGGCCGCACCGTGCGCACTTGGTCCCGAATCGACTGCGGGACACGAGGCAGGGAGATGGGGCCGTGGCCAGGCGAGGCCCAGCCACTACCTCTGCCCCGCCCTCCCCCTCCCCTTCCCCTCCCCTCCCCCTCC
>JAQZBX010033287.1:0-10955 GCA_029593785.1 Cabassous unicinctus | reverse complement strand
AATAATAATAATGAAAATTTGAGTATTTTCTCAAGATTCTAAGTGTTTTACATAGATCCCAACAAATCCTTATTTCTCAGATGAGGAAAATGGGAACCAGAGAGGTAAAATAATTTGCCTAAGATTACACAACTCACAAGGATAGAAAACTGAGCAAGCCTGACTCAAAAGCTGAATAAGCTGTAGCCCCAGCTCTAGAGAAGCTTGGGGTTTCTTGGAAGAATAGAAAGATATGCACTTACTGGCTCGGTGACCATGGGCAAATTATTTAACCCCTCTCTGTTCTCATTTTCCTCTGATGACAACAGCAAAGACTCCTGCTATTTGTCTAGTGCTTTGCAGTTTACTAAGTACCCAGCTAGTCTGAGCATGTGCCAGGATTGGAGCCCAGACAATCATACCCTGGGGCCCGTGCCATTCAAAACATTGAATGATATAAAGACTAAATAAATCCTACCCAGACCCAAAAGCACAGCTCTAATGACCCTTCCCCCTTAAGCCTTTCCTGATTGTATCTGTCCCCCTGCTCCTTTCGGCGTTGAGGGGGCTATTTGGTTGCAGCTGCCTCCACCAGACTGAAAGCTCATCCAGGAAGCAGCAAGATCCAGCTCCCCCTCAAACCAGAGGTCAGCCCAGGACCTGACCCCAGGCACCAGGGAAGGTTCATTCCTAGCGTGGGTGACTCACTCTGTGACCCTGTCACTACCTTCTAAGCCTCCATTCCCTCTGTTGTGCACTATTTCAGGGAATAGTGCCACCACTCATCCAGTCCCTTAAGCTTGGAAATCTAAATCATACACTCCTCCCTCTACTCAACCTCACATCCAACCAATCATCAGTCGCCATTGGTTCCGTTTCCGAAGTATCCCTGGAATCCGTCTCCACTGCTACCCATCTAGGCATGTTTCCCATCACCCACCCCCTCACTGCCAGTCTCTGGCCTGATCTCCCTGCTTTCAGTCTTGTCCCTGCCAATCCATCCGCAACAAAGCAGCCACAGAGCTGTTTCCTGCACGCAGGTCGAATCCTGTCCCTTCTCTGCTTAAAATCCTTTGGTGATGCCACTCTGCCCTCAGGCTCTGGTCCAAGATCCCTGGGGTTTATAGTGCCCAAAAGATCCCATCTTCTTCAGGTTCATCTCCTCCCTAACCTTCAAGTCTTTCCCTGCCCCCTCCCCCTCCAGCCATGAGTCCCAGCCGGGCTCAAAGGATGATCAGTCCCAGGTCTTTGCGGTTCCTCTGAAGCACGTTGGCACTCCCAGGCCTTTGCACATGCTGTTCCATCTCTGAGACGTGCCCTCCCGCAGAGTCCTACAGTTCACTGCGCCACCCTCTCGGCATTGATCAGCCGGTTTAAATTGTTCCTTGGCTCTTCCCCTCCATCCCTGGCGTTCCTCGGGGGATGGGTAAAATTTTCCTCTGTTGTCCCTAGGGCCCCGCACCCTTCCATCTGGAGAGGGTATTCGGAAATGCCTGTGAGTGCGTGGAGGAACCAATCCAGCACGAGCGCTCTGGTTACAGCCTTGCCTGTCTTGGGAAAGTCAAGAAACTGTCGGTTGAATAACTGGTCTTGGGTTGAACCGACTGCGGGAGCGAGGAGGCCACGCAGGTCGCAGCCAGCCCTGGCTCCTGGACGCACCCCCAACGCCTTCCTCTCCGATAAGGAGTGCGAGAAGACACTGCCCCCGGCGGCGCGGTTCACTCAGGCTGTGCTGCGCGTGTTTGCCCAGCCAGCCGCACGTGTAAGCACCCGCAGCGCCCGACTTCGGAAACTCGGCTTCCCCAGCTGAGAACCCAGCACAGCCCGTGATCTCTGTTCCCCAAACTGCATTAAAGGGAAAAGGAAACTGCTTTGCCCACCCCAGCCCAGCTCTGCCGTGGGGCCTACCCGGGCTTCCGCCGCCCGGCTGTGGTATTCGAATTGGGAGCCTTTTCGGGATTGCAAACCGCAGTGTGCGGAGTCCATGCTGCGGGCAGGGTTCCTGGGGCACAGCACCTTCACTGCACCCTGTCAGCTTCGTGGCAGCCGGGTGAAGTGAAGGCTCCGGCGCCCATTTTGCACATGGGGAATCGGAGGTTCAGGGCGGGCAAGTGACTTGCCCAAGACCAGAGTTTCAGGCTGAGGTTGGGGCCCCTCAGAGAGGCAAAAAGGGCCTAGAACCCGAGGAAGCTGGGACTCGGGATGGATGAACAAGAAGGGTCCTAGTCGGACCGCACTCTGTCCTCACTCGGGGCGTCGGGTTCTGGAAGCTCCTGCGCGCCGGGCCTGGGGCCCAATCGGCTCGGGAAGGCTAGGGGTACAGCTCCAGGGAGCGGGGCGAGCCCGGGCAGGGAGGATCTCTGTCCTCAGAAGCCGGGGGAGAGCCGCTGCGTCTGGGTGATGATTTCCGTGTGCCACCGCCGGTGCGCTGCACCTAAGTTTGCGCGACCCGGGGTTCTTGAGGTTGGCTGCGGGATTTCTCGTCCTGGGTTAGGGACGCGTACGGAACTCCCCGCGCGGCCACCGATCTTCCCGCCAGAGTGCCCAACGCCCGATTCCGGCCTGTGCCTACCCAAGCCAATCACAGCACCTCCATCCCCCGCGCTCCGAGGCGGGCGCCCCTAGTACCTCCAAGCAACTTCCTCTCCCGGTCCTGGACGCCAAGGAGGGAAGATACCCTGCGCGTGTCACTCCAGATGCCTGGGGCTGTCTCCGCGGCCGCCGCAGCTCGGCTCAGTCAACCAAAATCAACCAAAATCAACCAAATCGACTTCGCGTTAGATCCTTGGCGGAGTCATTAAGCAGGATGGGATGCGTTGCTCGCCGTTCCTGCAGCGATCCTCCTACCCAGGTCAGGTGTCAGCCGCAAAACTAGGGGCTGGAGGCGGCTTACGGATGAAGGCTCTGATCAACCGATAGGCTCCTTCCCATGCGGGATACGAGGCCCTGAGCCGCCGGATTACGGAAGCAGCGAAATGGGCGGCGGAGACAACGAACCTTCAAGAAAGGAGCGCTCGGGAGCCACGAAGGAAGTATCGAAGGAACCAGGGGGCTCACCTACCGCCACCCCAGCCTTGCTGTGAGATCCGGGCGGTTGCGCGTCCCTCCCTGGTTCCCGGGGTGCAGTGGGTGAAGGCACAAAGGACAGAGGCAGTTTGGGGATGGAGAGATGTCAGGCTGTTGCTGCGCATCCTGGTATCTGCTGAAAGGAGCGAGGTGGGCATCTAGCGCCTTGCCCTCTATCTCCTGAGTGGAGAGCAGGCATATCTGGGTGCCCCGTGGTCGTGCAAAAGAAGCTGTGTGCCCTTGGCCAAGTCAGGCTCACTCTCGCGGACTACTTCCCCTGGGTACCTCGTAGGCGCTCAGTAATTATTTTTTGAATCAATGACCCTCAATGATCGGGAGCACATGGGAGTTTCACTACAACCCTTCTCCCTATTATTAAGCTACCGCTTTTCAGTATGAGGCCAACAAAGCTGAGAGTTTCCTAACTCTCATTTAGGAAGTCTCAAACCAGAGTTCACTTATTTTGGGTTCGGGACACTCGTTCAATGACTTTAGAGTCTATGTATGGAATAAAGGGGTTGGTTGGAGGTAGAGCCCCTCCTAGGCCCTTTGCTTCTTCCCTTCTACACAAACTCTTAGGTAAAGAAGCCAGAGAAGAAAAGACTAGCAATTAAGAGGTTAAAACTCTTGGCGCCTCGGAGGTCCCGGCCTAGGCTCCTCCCCCCCGCTCCCCCCCCCCCCCCCCCCCCCCCCCCCCCCCCCCCCCGCGCTCCCCTCTCGCTCCCCCAACATCTGTCCCCCAACAGCTGGCTGCCGCTGGGCTGCTCTCTGCCGCGGTGGGGGGCCGCTTCCCGGCTCTGAGCCTCCCCGGGGACCCTCGCTCAGAGGGGAGGGGGTGGGGTTCTGCGGCTGGAGCCCACAGACTGCACTTGGGCTCCAGGAGGAAGGCCAGAGAGGGCTGGGGGTTCACCCTAAGTCAGATAGCCCAAGCAAGGGACAGAAACTCTGGCAGGCTGTCGTGGTCTATACCAGGACACTCTCCAAACCCCAACTCCATATATGCAATTGGAGGTGGTTAACCCTTCACTTCTCACTCCGGTGACCTGAAGGCAAAGAGGCCAGGGACTATGGTGACCTGCCCTTGGCAAAGTTGTTCCGGTTTCTGCCCTCCCAGGTACACCTAAGGGAGAGTCACACAAAGAGCACACAGTGGGTGTGCCCCTGTTCACCTAATAGCTGACCAAATTGGACAGAGAAACTTGGGACCAGCAGGAAGGGGTCTTTTCCATCTGAGGACCCCACCCTGCACAGAAGGGCAGCTGACATATCTCAGTAACAGAAGAATATTAAGAGAATATTAAGAATATTAAGAATATTAAGGAGCAGGGACTGTGGAGTCAGGCAGCCATGGTGCCTATCCAGGCTGTCATTTGTTAACTGTGTGACCTCACCTTTCAGGTCTCAGGGTCTCAGTTTCCCCTCCTATAATAGGATGAGTATGTGACTATCATACTCAAATGGTGGACCTGAGGATGAAATGAGATAAAGCATGTAAAGAGCTAGGCACAGTTTATGGCACAGAGAAGGGCTCAATGATTGGTGTCCTCACCCCCACCCAGCCCCTCTTCTACTCTTATTCACTGTGTGACACTGGGCACCTCACTTTCCACTCTCTGAGGGCCTCAGTCTCCCCAGCTATTCAATGGGCACGATGCTCCAGGAGGCAGAGGAAGCCAGGAGGGCACTGTAGATCAGTCAATGCCCCTTTTGGCAGGGGGGCAGCAGCAGCAGGTGGGGGGAATAGGGGGCTGTGTGCAGCTGTCTGGGGGTGTGGTTGTTGAGGGCAGTGGAGATATGAAAGCTTCGGAAAGGAACACTATTTTTTTCCCAAAGACTTTTCTTTACTTCTTGGAAGAAAAATGGTCTTAACAAAAAAAAAATGAAGAAATTAAAAAGCTATATCATATTTCCCTGGTAGTAACTTTTTTTCTTTTAAGACTTCAGGGAATGAGGGGAAGTGGGAATCTCACTGAACACCCACGGGCTGGTGAGGTCTGCAGGCTGGTGACAAGGATGGGTGAGATGGGGGGATACAAACAAGGAGAACCTTGCCCTGGGAGACAAGACCAGAGGTCAGAAGACCAGGAGAGCCTCAAGTGCCCCCTCCACAGGGTCTTGGCCACTCCCTCCCTCCCCCTCCTGTCCTTTTGGGAGATCTTGGCCTCTCTTTGGACAGAGTCCTCTAGTCCACATCCCACCAGAACTTTGGTCCCAGGCTTCAGGAAAGAGAGGCCTAGAGAATCTCAGTACATGACTCCTCTCTGAGCCCCAGCTCCAGAGAAGGGAACTCTGCCTCCCAAGCCGCTATTCATACTCTCCAGGAAGAGCTTCCTTGCAGCAGCCAACCGAAGTCTGGACTGCCCCTCAGAGTAGACAACAGTCCTTGCTTGGTGGCCTGCTGGTTTTTCTTTCCCTTTTTGTGGGTTTTACTATTTTGTTACAGGTGGGGTTGCCAGGGATAAGTTATGCCTTCAGGGAGACCTGTCTGGGGGCAAAATGATGAGAAAAGCCCTGGCCCTTCCCTACAAAAGCCACATTTATACCCTCTACCCGGGAAATGTGAGCTTTTATTCCCTCCATTTTCTCAACCAAAAGTATGGTTTTGTTTTGCTTTGGGGGCTCTTGTCACTGGAAAAGGATTAGTGCCCAGAACCTGCAACCCAGAAATGGCCCAGCCCCATCCTTCCAGGCAGGCCCTGCTCCTCAAGCTGCACAGGAAAATGTTATCACAGGGCTATGATAACCACCAATGGTAACGATGGTGATAATGGGACCCACAGCACCTGCCATCTGTGGAGCCATTCCTGAGCCTCCCTGCTTCACTGGCCTCCACGGCAGCCCAGGGAGACAACCCTGGAAGGGGGAAACTGAGGGCAGAGTGACTTGCCCAAGGGATCCAATGTTGGCCTGA
Organism: Cabassous unicinctus; assembly: GCA_029593785.1. Taxonomy (NCBI): domain Eukaryota; kingdom Metazoa; phylum Chordata; class Mammalia; order Cingulata; family Chlamyphoridae; genus Cabassous; species Cabassous unicinctus. The sequence continues at coordinate 4,999 of JAQZBX010033287.1, read as the reverse complement.
CAAAGCCCAAGCTCCTGCCTCTTCCCAGGGCTGCACATCCCACATTCCATGCCACCACACACAGGGAGGGGAAGGGGGTACTCAGAGGCTAACAAAGGCTCTGAACAGAGACTCTGAACAGTGGAGTCAGGACTTGAGTGTTGACTAGTCCTTCAAGGTCTAGTTCAAGCATAGCATCCAAGGAGCCAGTGCGGCCTGGGCATGAGCTGGGGCTGGAAAAGCAGCAAGAGATCCAGTGGTTCATAGGGCTGCTAGATCCATCGTCACCAGAACTGGGAGAGGGTCCTGCCCTGCCTTTCTCTACAGGGAGAGGCCCAGACAGCATGCTTCTGTGTTCCCAGTTAGAGCTCTGTCTCTGGCTAGCTGATGAGTCCAAGGAGCCCTGAAACAACAGCAGCTGGCTTGTTTGTTCATCAACTGGAGTCAGACCTAGAGCAGGGAGGTAACTAGACAGGGGCTCTAACCCCCGTTTCCTGCCCCAGCCCAACCAACAGTCAGATGGGATAGTGGGGGGACATTACCCTACACACCACACACATGGGTGATTGCCCACCACAACGATCATCTCCCTCTGACATGCACAAACACAGTGCTCCAGAACCACAAACACACTTTCACAGAGAGAGATACAGGCTCACATCACACCCTGGAGTCCTCAATGCCTGGTCAGAAGGCCAGACGCAGGCATGCCCCCTTCAGAGGGCAGTGCTGGGCAATGATGGAAATCCAGAATTCCCTCACCCCACACCTTCTCACCTCCAGGTCCCTGTCTGTAATCCTGTCTTGGCCGCCCTGCACAAATGCATACACACAAAATCCCAACATGCACATATGGACACACACTCTGGATGTTCACATAAGAGCTGAAAGAGAAATTGCTTGTCAAAAAGAAACACACACACTATCCACATAACCCACACAGTGCAGTGATGCACTCCCTTATCCCAGCTGCACAGACCCCAGGTAAGAGACATGCATACTCTTGCATGCTGAGTCCTAGGCCACCTGACCGAGATCCCCCAACACACACACACCCCAGCTGCACACCCTTTCACACCCACTCACAAAGGAAGAATCAGCTCCTGTAACCCTGCTTCTTGTGGTTTCCCCAGAGTACTCCAGCCCCAAATGCTGCAAACTTCCCCCTAGACTCAAGGTCCTCTCTTTCCAGGAGACTCAACATCAGGGGGTGGCTCCCTTGCCTTCCACCACATTCTCTGACTCTTAGAGGATCTTCCTGTCAGGGACGGGGGAGGGGGGTGCCTTCCCACGAAGACTGAAGCCATGACCTCTTAGAAGGAACAATGGGAAGGGTGTTTGTGGGGTGAGGCTGGGAGGTCTGTGGGTGAGCAGCTTTCTCCACTTCCTGGGAAAGCATTTAGGAAAAGGAGTCCTTCCCAGGAACCATCTCCTCATCTCCCTGGACTCAGTAGGCCCAGGGGCCGGGCCTCAGGCCTGGTCCAAGCTTCCCGCCAGGATGCTGCGGCGGCCGCGGCACCGCTGACCTCGCAATGACCTAGACCTCATGACCGGGTCAGGCCCCCGCCGCGGGGCTAGGAACTAGGAGTGAGCAAGATGCCGGGACAGGGCGGCGCAGCGGGAGGAAACACCGCCGCTGTGGTGAGGGGCCGCGACACTGCACTGTGGCGCGGAGAGCGCGGCCCAGTGTAATCCTACTCAGGGTTACTGGGCTCCGGCGTCTGATTCTCCCCCTTCCCGTCCCGGCCGCCCAAAGCCGGAGTCAGAACCTGGACTCCGGAGAAGCCCAAACTGGGGCCGGAAACGACGACGGAGCTGGGACTGGAACGGGCGTCTGGGACCCAGGCAGGACCCCGGACCCGATATGCAGCACGCGAACGACGCCAGGGTCTGAGTTGAGGCGGAGCCGAAGACCATAAGCCAGGGAGCCAGGGAGCAGAACGTGGCGCTATGGGATCGGATCTGAGACGGATTCAGCGCTGGTGCTTGGGGCCGGACGAGACCCGAACACAGAAAGGTGCCGGAGTCAAAGCCGTGGCAAGAGTCTGGAACCCAGCTCAGGGTTCGGCCGGGGAGAGACCCGGGCACGGCTGGAGTCGGGAACCCAGAGCCGGAGCGCATTGAGATGCAGCCAGATCGCGGCCGGGGTCCGGTGCGGGTCCGGGCCAGAGTCGAGGATGTCAGAGCTCGACCGAGGCGCTTGAGGCGGGAACTGGAGTCTGAGACTCAGGCAGGAGCCGAGACAGAGCCAGAGACGCGACCGAAACCCATCAGGCCGCGGGAACCGAAGATGAAGCGCGGGCCTGAACCTGTGCGGGCACCGGCGCGCGGCCTGGAGCTCCGGCTTCGCGGCGCTGAGAGCCGGCGAGTTGGGTCCGTGCCGCGCGCCGATAGTGCACACCGGACGCTGGGGCTCGGGAGCCAGAGACCAAGCGCAGCAAAGGCGACCTCTGCGCGCGCCCAGGGACTGCCTGCGACGACACTGCTGGCCGGGCGGCCGCAGCCTACCTGAAGTAGTCCATCTTGCAAAAGATTTCCTTGTTCTTGATGTAGCAGCTGTTCTGCTGCCGCAGCGACGTGCGACACACGGAGCACTCGAGGCAACGCACGTGCCAGATGAGGTTGTTGACCTGGGGAGGGGGCAAAAGTGGGAGCGGCTCAGCGAGGGCCTCTTTTACGCCGGACCCCAGCCCTTCGGCCGCATTTTCAGACAGGGACTCTAGGGCTATCGTGGGACTCCCCCGGTTTTTCTTCTGTAACGCCGAGCTCTGAGAGAGAGAAATAAATTCTTCCCATTTTACAGATAAGAACCTAGGGGGCTCAGAGAGACAGACACAAAGACTTGCCGGAGGAGATGCTGTCAGAAGCCGCTGAGCCGAGGTTGGAAAGTAAGCCGACGTTGCTTCCCGGCAGTTCTCTGAGCTGCAACCTCCCCTCTTTCCCCGCAACACACACACGGCAACCCGCCCCTGCCTCACCTTGAGCAGATACCGGTCTAGGATCTCGAGACCGCAGCTGGAACAAATGTTCTTGCCGGCGGACGGCACGGAGGAGGCGGCAGAGGGCGGCGAGCAGACAGATGGTGTGCTGGGCGTACAGGGAGAGGCCCGACCCTCGTCCTTGTCCAGAGCGCCTGCCAGGGCCTCGGCGTCCGACTGAGCCTGTGTCAGGCGAGAGAGGAGAGCACGGCGCTGTGCTGGGCGCCCAGCGATGCCGCTGCTTCGGTGACAAATCTGGGGCCCCAGCGCGCCAAGTGACAACGAAATTCCCCCGGGACACTGAGCCGTGGGCTGGAGGACAGAAGTGGAGGGGTCTACTGGATAGGAAGGGATGACCCCAACTTTTAGCACGCGCACCCTCGGTGCTGGGAGCGATCAAAGCCCACATTCTCAGCCGGAAAACTGAGGCTCAGAGAGGGGCGGCGCCCGCCGGGAGTCACCCAGTGCGTGTGTAGCGGTTCCGGGCCGTAAAGCCGGGCCAGGGTGCCAGGACCGGGCCTCAGGGGACCAGGGACCGAAAGCAGGGCCGAGAGGACTCACCATGGCGGGCGGCGCGGTCCCCTCGAGGCAGCGGGTGGTCGCTTTGCAGCCGGACCCAGGCTGGGCCATCACCTGGGGGGCAGGGGAGGGGGAAGGGAACGCAGGCGACGGCGGCTGCAGAACTGGCTTGGCTCAGCCTGAGCCCAGCGCCTCCCCGCGCCTGTTATATAAACCGGCGCCGAACAATGAGTCCTAACTTTGTAGTGGGCATTTAAAGCCCTTCCCCACAAAAGCGGTGTCTCTCTAATGAAGCAATTTGAATTTGGATTGGATTTTTTCCCTCTCTCCCCCTCTCCCTGCACTTAACCCGTGGCTCTTGAAGTAATCGCTTAGTTCCCTTGCAATCCAAGCCTCTGAGGGGGAAAAAAAACACGCGCACACACAAACTACCTGCAATTAGAAATTGTCGTGAATGCCCAAGATAAGAGGTAGCCAGAGTGTCAATTCCAACTGTCAATCAGTGAGATCCATCAGGCCGCCCAAAGAATTGCAAATTTGATTTTTTAATGGTAGTAATTAAAAATCGAATTTTTTCTCCCTCCACTCACCCCTCCTCCCTCGCTCCCTTCTCCTCCTCTCCGCACAAAATGCAAAAGGGAGAAAAGAGAGAAAGAAAGAAAATAAAAAGGAGATGAGCGGGAGGGGGCGGGGGGGATTGAGGAAAATAAAATCCCCGAGAGCGGGGAGCATCAGCAGCCAGCCCAGCGCGCGCCGCGAAATCGACGCGGCGATATTGACAAGGATTCGGGTTCCTTTCGCTAGCCAGTCGGAGGGGAACCTGGAGCAAAATGGGTGCAACAGCGGGGGTGAAACGGGACAAAATGGAGAAAAGAGAGGCGTCCAAAAGGAGGAAAAAAGCACCCTCCAGCCTCCCAGCGCGCCCGGGACCGGCCCCGCGTCGGGATTCGCAGCGTTGCGCCCGCACAACCCCCGGCGCATCGGCGCTATCAGCGCCTATTCAGACGGACAATACCGGCCTCGCCTCCTCTTGATTCGCCTATGTCTTTGCTAAATCGCTTTTTGAGAAATTCCTCCAACATTTGCATAATGTGTTCCCGCTTTCCGCGCCGCCGCACCTCCCCCCGCCCCGCGCTCGCGCGCGCCCGCACACTCACATACACTCACAGGCGCACCCCAGCACCCCTCCTCTCGCCGCCGCCCGCCACCCGGCCCGGCCCGGCTGGGTCCCCGTCACTGCCTGGCCCTGGCCGCGGCCGCTCAGCCACTCTCCCGCTCGCTCACCTGGTCGGTGGCGGGCCCGCCCTCGGCCGGCAGCCGGCAGCCCTCGAGCAGCGCCGGGGCGGCGTTCTCATGCTTCCAGTACATGGGCCGGGTGGCGGCGGGCTCAGCGGGCGCGCAGCGCGGAGAGCCGCGCTGAGGGGGGCCACAGTCGCAGCGGGAGCAGAGGCTGAAGCAGGAGCAGGAGGAGAGCGGAGGCGCCGGCCCCGCAGCCCCGGGCCCGGCCCCAGCCCCCGCCCCCG